>OU343160.1:151213086-151496418 GCA_910595825.1 Philhelius pedissequus
CCATTCAGATTAGTTTTAGCTATTTTGTGTATTCGTAATTTAAACTCTTTCGTAAGATTTTCTTATAATTATTATTATTATTACTATTATTATTATTATTATTATTATTATTATTATTATTATTATTATTATTATTATTATTATTAATAAGTTTGACAATTACTTCAACGACCGATATCCAATAGAAACAATCTCTTTAATTTTCAAAACCAGAGGAGAATTACTACGACTGAACTACATACCATACGGACCTGGTGGAAGTACGGAAAGCAGTTTATGCAATCTACGTACGACAGAAAATGTTCTCCATTTTATAGGAACATGTCCGATCCTGCAAGCAATACGGAGACAGCACTTGAAGAAAAACTATTTAACTGTTGATGAAGCTGCAAATGTCTTGAATGGTCAAGATTGGATAATGTTATCAAGCTACGTTAAAACAGCCCTTGACTACAGAAATCAAATTTTAAATGAAGCTTTTTAATAAGAAAACAAAATATGTATTTTTATTTTTGTTGTGATCATCTTAAAGGAGTCTAATCTTTTCAATTTCAATTTTACTTTAATCTATAGTATACATAATGTTTGAATAATACCTTTTTTTCTGGCTGACGGCAAAAGCCAATGCTATACTTGTGAATTTGTAAATATATGTAAACTTCTGTAAATTATCAAATAAAATCACATTCTACTACTACTTCTACTACGTAAAAAGTTTGATTTCAATTATTCGTTGCTGTTGTTGCTTTGTTTCCATGCACATTTCGCACAATCGATTTTTCATAAATTGGCTTGTGACAAAAGAGCTCCACTGTTAACGTAATCAAAACTACTTAGCACAGTAAAATTTATGAAAATTTTAAATTTTAAATCGGTCGACCCCCATGACTTAATCCTGGATTCGCCACTGTTTATAGGTACATATTACTGTCCTAACTTAGGTAAGGATATTATTAATCCATAGTTTACATTTAAATATACATAGAAATTAATTTTTTCTATTTTACCCCTTTTTTTGACAACTCGGATGGACTATACGTGCATACCAAGAATTCAATACAAGAATAACTCATCAACACTGGCATAGAGGGGGGTTTCGCTTTAATTACACAATAGTAAATTTAATTGGGTTCATGAAGCATTCAATTCTGCGTGGTTTCTTATTCCTCATTGCACAATGCTGTCAAGATCAGAATTTACTGAGCTTATCATACCTTGCAGTTTTAGTTCCACATCTAAAGGACAAGAGAGTGAATCAGGAAAAGAATATGAAAAGCTTAGAGCTCTATCATCTGGAAAACAATTTCGGTGGCTTAGAAGGTGAAGCATATTCGCCTTTTTTTGGGATAGGATGGACAAATGCGGTTTTCCCTCAAAACTTTTCCACTACACGAGAGCGCAAAATGATTTATCCCATTGAATCATTTACGCTAGTCACTATCGAGGAAGCATAGTGAGCAGCTCAAGATCTTGAAGAAGTTCTTGAGGGTTATGACCGTCCCAGTTGGCTTTCTCATATTGCCAAACGACAAATACTCGTGCAATGGTCTGGCGTGCATAAAAGCGATAACACACTGATAGTATATTTTCTGGGACAGTTGTAATAGTAAAGGAGATGACCGTAAGATTACCTATCTCATCAGGAGAGAGAAATTGATGCGCACCAATCGACAGAACTTGTTAAAACATTTCCACCACCACTGGTCGGACAAACATTTTCAGGGATGTTTAGGCTTGAGGCGCTTACTTCCGGTGCCGATTTTTGATAAGTACCTATCTTATGAGGACAATGAAAACACCTATTACTAATGGTAAGAGTCTTGCATGCAGATTCTAAAAAACCACCCGATCACCAGGTTTGTGAAGAAGAAAGTCTAACCTTTCGTTTGATACCAGTATTACCGATCAATTGTTTTAAAATCTGCATGCAAGAGTCCTATTATTAGTAATAAATGTTTTCACTGTCCCCATAAGATAAGTACTCATCAAAAATCGGTACTGGAAGTGGCCGCCTCAAGTGGTTTTGGAAATGTTTTGACAATTTCTATCGATTGGTACCCATCATTTTCACTCTCCCGATGAGATAGGTTATCTTACGGTCGCCTCCCGTACTATAAGGAATAAGTCTTGTGATCACGGACGATGGATCCAAGCGACAATAAATTACAATTACATCGGGTTGTAATCGAGTCAATCGTGGTTTTGTTAAAGATCAATAATTAGTAATCTAGAGTTAATATATTTTTAGTATTAATATATTGATAATTTGATAATATTTTTTTAAAAACTAGAATAATTTATTAAAGAATACATATATTAATTCAAAATTAATATTAATACGAGTATCTAAAGCTTCTGCACCTGTATTTTTTTCATCGGGCTAATATTACAAATTCTCACATATCGAATTTGTAGTTAAACCAAAATTTTCAAAATTAGAGTTTTTTTATATTTTCAGTAAATCTGACAAATTGATGACGACTTCTAACACGTCATTCTTTTGTTTCACATACCTAACATTTAAACGGCTATGCCACGAAAAATTCACATAATGAGAAGAAAACATAGTTGTTTTTAGGGTAATAGATAGATAGATAGATTCTTTATTTTCTCATCATAAGGTTTTACAAAATTTTATATAAGATAATGTCATGACAACGCTGCCGTCTGACTGAAATGACATTTCTTATGATATATTACATAAATAAAAATGTAATAAAAATGCAAGTTATCAAAAACTTGTACAAAAAGCTAACTATTCTTTTCTTCATAATATATGTCTCAATTTTGACTTGATTTGAAACATAAATAAGTTTTGAATAAGTTTTATTGATTTAACAAACCAAGATTGTTTATATATATAATATGCAATAAAATAGTTTTAATAATAAGAATTAGTTTATATAATATACAATTTAGGAATACCAATTTTGACATGAATGGGAACACAAGAATATATTTAATGTTTTATGTGTTTATTTTACAGGTATTAGCCTTGTAGACTATGTGATATTAATTTTGAAGTGATTTAAAATACAAAAAAAGAAAATTTAATTGGACTAAACTACTGTTTTTAAAATAGGAAATCAAGCCAATCAGCTAGGGAATTGATTTCTATAATTAAGAGCGTCGTGAATATATATGACTAGGCACAACCATCCCTTTTCTCCATTAAGGATTTCAAAAAAAATTTCTAAAGTAAAAAAGCTAACTCCAAAGTGTAATCTTCGGACCTCTTGAAGAATGGGACACTTGGCCACGAAGTGGTATATATCTTCATTTTCTCTTCTATTACATAGATTACAGAGCTGTGGCAAATCTTGTCGATGCGGGATGAAATTAAGATTTAAGATTTCGACTCTCGTTCTAAAAATGGAACTTATTTGAATGACCGAAAGATTATTACAAAAGTAGTTATAAGCGGTAAGAAGCTGATGGTTCAATTATTTGTAGTGGTTTCTGGAGGCTGATAATACTGCTTTGGCTAGATTATCCTGAAATAATTTTTGGTCTACTACTGCTATAATCTCTGCAAACTGTTTTTGCCAGTCTTCAATTCGATCTTCTGACAGATGTAAAACTGATTCGTGGTCAAGTGCCAACTGCTTCCACTCTTTGAAACGGAGTCGCATTTCTTAGTAACAAGTTCTTTAATACAATTCTACGGAGTGATCTTTCGTTTCTTTTCATTTTTACAATGTAATCCGCGCTAGTCTTCAAGTTTTTAATGTAGATTGGCGTTATGACTGATTCTATATATATTGCATAATTTAGAGTGCAGTTTGGTAAATGAAAAAGTCTTTTAAAGAAATTTCTTTGTTCGAGTTCAAAATTATGAAAATATTTGTAACCAAAGACTTGGACACCGTATGCCATGAAAGTATTAATTGTTGCGTTAAGAACCTGATATTTAGATCTTAAATCGATATTTTGGTTTGAAAAAAATGTTGGCCACATTATGTTTAAAGCTAGTCTAGCTTCTCGACTTTTTTCTTGCACGTTTGGGTTGTAAGTCAAAAGGACACCCAAGTACTTAAATTCCTGTACAATATCAATACTGACCATGTTGAGAAACCTTCAAAGATTAAGATCTTAGTTTTTAAAAAAATTATATGAAAACCCCAGGTATCACAGAAAGAACTTAGGCGGTTTATTTGTATTTGAAGTGTTTATGGCTCATCACCAAAAATTACTAGATCGTCAGCATATAGCAGAACTTTTATTAAGGTATTTGCGTAACTAACTCCTCCAGGAAGATTGTCACAGACGTCGTCTACATATAAGGCAAACTGTAACGGACTGAGAATACAGCCTTGAGGTAATCCTGCCGAAGTTTCAAATTGGTTTGAGAACCTCAAACCATCCCATACTTTTGCGTCAGTCAAAGAAATGAGTCTTTCATAAATTTGAAGGAATTTTCGAGATATACCCATACAAGATAATTTATAGATAAGGGCTTGTCTGTTCACTTTGCCAAAGTCAGCCTTGAAGTCCACAAAACAAGTGTAAAGCTTTTTGTTTGTTATCTATACATTTTTGAACCATGCTGGAAATTGCAAAAATTTGGTTCGTCGTCGAAAAACCCGGTCGAAAACCAGCTTGAAAAATGCTTAGATGATTGTTATTTTCTATCCACTTAGAAAGCGGTTCATACAAAATTGCTGAAAAGATTTTTCTTATAGAATTTAACATTGAAATACCTCTATAATTCTCGACTTCGTTGGCATCGCCTTTTTGAATATAGCAAAAATCAAGGATTTTTTTAAATTGGTAGGAGCAGACAAGGAGTTGTAAACTTTATTATAAAAGTTAACCAAGTAGTTTTTGAAATCCTTTGTGCTGTTCTTGTAAAATTCTACTGGAATTCCATCAATACCTGGACTCTTACCGTTTTTACAATTCTTAAGAATAGTTTCCAATTCCAAGAGAGAAAAATCGACATCGAGTTCATTCACGTGGGTATTTGGTAAAGCATACGCGAAGGTGTGAACGTTTTGGTTAACTGAGAGTGGTGTTTTAAAATGAGCAGCCAGCAACTCAGTCCAGAACTGTTTAGAGTTGGTGCATTTTTTCAAGTTTTCGGCTTTATTTCTTAAATAAGATATTTTCTTAGTTTTACAAATATATTTGTAATTTTTATTGAGTCGTAAGTAATAACTTTTGAAAAACTGTGAATTGGTAGTTCTAAAGAACTTCAAATAAACAAACGAGAGTTTTCGTAGACGGTAGCAATCACTGTCAAACCAAGGATTTTTTACTGTAAAATGTTTGGAAGTTTTATGTGCATGTTTCTTCGACCGTGTATGTATATTGCTGAACTAAAGAGCACCAATGTCGATTTAAGAGTTTTTTATATAGCGTTGCGTTGTTTTCTGACCATTTTAGCTTGAAAAAGTTGGAGTTTGCACGTTGAATTCACTCACAAATTTTTATTTTGACAATAATAGGAAAGTGGGCTGAAAAGTTCACCATAGCTCGAGAGTGGTTGTTGGATGAGATTGGATCATTCGAAAACGGAGCCAAATTCTGCCCCTGGGTGCTGTCAATGTATTTGTTGTAATTGTCACCAAACAGCTCAGTTAGAAATCATTTCTCTGCTGTTGTTTTTACAAGTAAGACATGCGACAACTTGTAAACAAAAAACTCAGCAACTTGTAGTCTCCTCTTAATAAAATTTTTGCGTTTGGTTTAGTGTGCAATAATTTGTTTTTTATCCCCATCAGCGATTTTCTTTTCTTTCGGGATAGAAGTGATTGTCCGCGAAAAACACTAAATCCAGAGCCTTTTAAAGTGTGCGCGGCTGCAATAAGCTTTTCTGTGATTTCCGCGGTTGGAAGGTCCATGATGACAGTGCCTCTTTCGTTGTTGTTGTTGCGAATTTGTCTGACATTTCTTACAGAGATTTCTTCACCTTTGTTTAATTGTATAAGCCCCTTGCAAGTATGTTTTGCTAATTGTATTGCGTCGGTTTCTGCATCCAAAGGAAGGTGTACTACAATAGATTTGGCGTTGTTTTTGCGACAATGAATCTCCAGTTGTGTTTCCAGAAGCTCACATCTTTCCGTCATAAGTGATAGTTTGTTGTTGAGTTCAAAATTAATTTCCTTCAGGGAAAGCGGCTCATTGGAAAGACTTAAAAAGTCATCTTTTGTAGCTAAATTTCTAAGCTTTTCATCAAGGGTGTCAGTTAAGATGTTTTTGAGATCAGCAACGGATAATTTCCTATTCCCATTTTTGTAGGCGTAGATGCTGAGTTCCTTTTGTCGGACGTGCTTTGTTCTGGCGATATTTCGGTTAAATTTCGTTTACGGTTCATCGACGAACTATGATACCGCAATTAAAATTTACTTGATGTGAATTTAGAAAATAGTTAAATTCTACATTTTTAATGATAATTCTTCGCGAAACTATTGTAAATGTCGTCTCAAAATGATAAACACAAAGTTGTGGTGTTGTTTTTTTTTACAAAAAATCTGTTTAATTTTATTCAAACTTTAAAAAATATAAGAGAGCTAACTAGAATCGCACTTTTACTTTGACAGTTGAAATGACACTCCTGTAAATGCAGTTTCCAAAATGGCAGATATTGCTAGTGTACGTCTTTTGTTGAAAATATGAATTCAGAACATTATACTAGGGCAACACTTACAATTTATTTTTAATGCCATCTGTACTTTAATTGTAAGAATACAACTTCTTAAATAAATCTTACCGTACTTTATGAACTGCTTATTCTTAAACGCGAACTTTAAGAAATTCATTTTTGTTTGATAGTCGTGTAAACTTCTTTTCTTTTAAATAGGTACCTACTGGTTTATGCATAGCCATTGTTGACAAACAATCGAAATGCATATCTACCTAATAAACCTTTTCATCCCTAAAAATTTGCTGGGACTCTCGGTCGATTTATGTTTCATAATAAATACATCTAATTTTTATTTTTCATCACCAAATACTTGGTAGGTATGTATATTTCTTTTTGATGAATAATTAATATCATGGAACGTGGCAACGTATTTAACTAATCTAAGCGAATAAATTACCAAGCGTATATAATGTATAGATTAGCAAGCTATGTATATATACATGTAGGTACTTCTTATTTGGAGTGAAAATGTGTTAATTGTTTTTCTCTCTAACCCCATTTTTATCACTGTGGTAATTTTCACACAAGTGTTATTAACTATGTTCAAAAGTAATAAAAACGTCAATTGAAAAGATAAAATTATCCTTAAATATTACTCACATCTTTAAAGGAAAAAATGTTTGATATTTTCTTTCAACTCGTACATTATTGCCGCCTTTGATGACTTCGACATTGAAATAAATTAAATTTTGCCGTGTTAAATGTACTCGTATGTATGTTTTAATTAGGTTTTCTCACAAAAATAAGTTCTTCCGCCTGAAAGGAATATAATATGTTTCTCTGAAAATTAGCTTCACCCTTATATTGAAACTGAAAGTATTTTTCTTACTGACATTGTTTGAGTTTAAAAAATTAGTAAACGTATGATACTTTGTCCACAATAAACACTTTTGGCAGGAGTTAAGTATAGGCATGAACATCAAAGGCGTATACCTTGATTATGCGCAAAGGATCGAAATTAGCTTTGTTAAAAGTACGTTCGACGAAGCTTTTCAACATTTTTGTTTCATAGAAGAAATTTGTGAAAGCTTCCTGAATGATTTCTTTATTAACATTTTATTAACACTTTCAAATATTATTATTTTTGTGCCTTATAGGTACTCATATACCTAGCTAATAGGGTATTATATAGATTTTGTAAGTACAATAATCCAACAAATTTCATTTTAGGAAAAAAATTAAACAAAAACAGTATTTAAAGGGTTTCATCTAAATATACGTATATATATACATACTTACATACTGGTTACGAAAAAAAAACAATGACCAGGAACAAATGAACCAAAAGTTAATTCAACCAACTTCCCAATATAAAAAATATCCTCAATCAAATAAAATATGGTATGTATTTAATTAAAAATGTATTGTATAAATTTTAATTCTGTTACCAACTGTCCTGGGTGACGATCGAATCCAAAAAGATCGAACCCACAACCATTTAAATTTAGCAAGCTTACAAAACAATCAAGTAGGTATATAAAGTATGTACATTACAAAAGAGAACCAAAGCGAACAAGTAAAATTAGTTGTTAATGTAAGTATAATGATTCAATGTTAACATTTGAGTGGTTTTTACGTTGTCATAGGGTAACATGAGAAATGGTTGTTAAATAATAGTTAGAAATTTTAGCAACATTAATCTGAGTAAATAATTCCAAAATATCCCGCCCCCCTGGAACAAGTTTCAGGACTTTGGCAATAGGGCCAATTTAGTTATTGGACGTAGGTAAGTTCCGTTTAAGGTTTTCACAGTTGCCACACGTATTAAGTCATCTCTGCCCGGATGAACGGCTTCGACTCTTCCTAGTTTCCAATTTGTGGGGGTGTTGATTCGGCTATTTGATAACACATAGGTCTCCAATCTGCAATGGTTGTTCCCTTCTTTGCTATTTGGGCCTTTGTTGTAGTGAGGTGATGTATTCCGATTGCCATCGCTTCCAGAATCTCGTTGTAAGCTTGTGAGACAACCAATTTCTGCATTTTGTTCAGACAACGGCGCGCTCCTTGGAAGTTTGTTCCGTTGTCACTATAGACGTTTCAGCATTTTCCTCGACGGGCAATAAACCGTTTTAAGGCAACTAAAAAGCATCGACTGTTAGGTCACTTACCATCTCGAAACGAATAGCTTTGGTCGACATGCATACAAACATTGCAAAATATGCTTTCGGTAGTTTTGGTTTGCGACCCTACAGAGTTTGATGATAAATGGACCTGCATAATCACATCCGGTGTCAGCAAAGGTTGTAGCAGTTTGGACACGATATTGTGGTAGATCAGGGATCAGGTGACCAGCAGTCGTTTTTCGTTGTAGGAAATATGTTTTGCATTTGGCAACTATCATTCGAAATGAGGGCACCACTTCCGAGTATCCAATATCTCTGGGCAATTATAGCAATTGTTTGGGACAAACCACGATGTAGATGATTATCATGAATATCTCGGGCTGCAAGAAGAGAAACTTTATTATTACGTAAATTATTGGGTGTTTTAAAATGAAATGAAACGTTTGTTATACGCCCTCCCAGCCGCAAGAGCCCATCCCCATTAATAAAGAGTGAATATCTTAACAACTTGGATTTCAAAGGAAGTTCACGATTATTTGTTAAGCACTGAATTTCATTACCGAACGATTCATTGTGGACATTTTTTTAAAACACAGATTCGGGCACGTTGAATATTATCAAACAATAGACTGATGATTCCTTTTCGAATTTCTTGGCTGGGAGATTTCGTAAATATCGAATGCATGTTGCAACAACACGGATAAAATGTTTCCATGTAAGAAGGTATACACTACGAAAGCGCCACAATTTTCGATTACCGTTTTTTCTGCAGTGATATCCTTGTCGATGGCTAGAGGTTCTGAGGCAATAGCAACCAAGGAGGATCCTTCTCTCAGAGTTAACGCTGATGGTATTATTCCACGTGAAGCGCAATCTGCGGGATTGGTTTAAGAAGCTTTGTAGTTCCAGGAATGTCTAGAAATTGTCTAGAGGATTGTGGCTGTATGATTTGTTACGAATGTTGCCCAACGGCGCGGCGGAGAGGACAACTAATTGAGACCAGTTTGGGAATCACACCAAGCAAACATGTTACAATAAGTCGAAACTGAGGATTTTATCATATCCAGAAGCCGAGAAAGAAGAAAAGCACCGTAGAGCTCAAGACGATGACTCGTGACGAGTTTGAGTGGCGCTACCTTCGTTTTAGAGGCAATGAGAACAGTTTTGTACTCACCTTCTAAATACTTGTAGCGTGCATATATGACAGCAGAATAAGCCACCAATAAAGTGTCCGAATATCCATGATATTCAAGGCTATAAAATGATGGAAACAAGTGTCTTTGAATGTGTAGTTCTTCGAAGAAGTGCAGTTCCTTACAATATGTTGACCATTTATTGGCCAAATGTTCTGGAAGAGGATTACGGCCACAACTCCTGAAATAAGATCTTAAACAGAATTACCGACGGAGCTAGAAACACTAAGGGATCGAAAATGTTGGAAATCTCGGATAACAATGAGCGTCTTGTTGGTATATAAGGGATGCTAGAGCGGGACATACGATACGAGAAATTATCTTATGTGGGAATCCAATGCAAGTCTAAGACTTTCACCGTAGAGCTTGATCGATCCGCGTCAAACCAGAAAACATAACAATCATCCCTAGGTAATCTAACAAGAAGAGGCCAACTGTTCCATTTCTTTAATTCAAGCTTAGCTTTGTACATAAGATTTATAAGTTGAGACTGTTGATTTATTAGATCATCAATTGAACTGGCACCGGTCATGATGTCGTCAACGTATACATCTATAACTATAACTCCTACTGCGAGTGGATAGTGCGATTGGTAATCAGTTGCAATTTTGCTTACCACACGAACCGAAATGGACCCCATGCTGTAGCATAGGTAACCGTTTTAATTCGAAAATGCCCTATTTCGTCACAAGGTTTCTCGCGCCAAACGATGCGGTAAAAGCCAGTGTGCTTAAATTCTACCCAAATTTGTGGAAACATTTTTACCACATCGGCCGTAAATACGTATTTGTGCTGGCGAAAACGTAACCAAACTCCAAACAAATCTCTTTGAATAGGAGGACCTATGAGAAGCTGACTATTTAGCGATGTTCCGGAATCCTTGGCTGACCCATCAAATACGACACGTTGGTTTGTTGTGGTACTACCGGGCTTAAGAACTGGACGATGAGGGAGATAAAAATAGTTTCCATTACCTAATGAAATCTCATTTGAAGGAATGCGGACCATGTGACCAAGATTAAGATATTCTTGCATTAACCTTGAATATGATTCATGCAATTCCTTGTCCCGTTGAAATATTCTTTCCATAGAATAATGCCGATTAATTGCAAGCAGCTTAAGCAAGTAAGCAATTAGAGCTGGAGTAGATTTAAACGGAGGATGAACGACATATTTTTCATCAGACGATCTAGAGAATGTGGTGCGAAAATGTCTTTCAGCTTCATCTTCATTAATTGTGGAATTTTCTGAAGTAGTTGTAACATTATCTAATTCCCAAACGCGTTGCAAAAGAATATCAATATTGAGAAAAGAGTGCAGAGCAACGATTGGTGGATTCGTAGCCGTAGAATTGAAAAGAACGGCTGTTATAACCCAACCATGGGACGTATCTTGAGCTATAGGAACACCTTCGTGACCTTGAATTTGATTACCTTTTAGAATACACCATAGCTTATCTGCTCGAAGCAGAATGTCGATTGAACCAGGCACATTTAACGATGGATCTGCTAGGTCTAAGCTGCGAATTTGAACCAACCGAGATGAATCGAATGCTTTCGTTGGCAAACAAGACGATAAATTGGACACGATATATGCGTCAACGACCAGAGGTGTCTTATCAATCCTAGAAATTAATTTTATTTCGTATGACCTGCATCTGTAGATCAGACCCCAACTATAGGAATACGAACGCGCTTTCGAGGAAGCCCTAGGCTATGAACGAAGTACTCAACTGTTAATGAAACTTGAGACCCAGATTCGATCAATACCCTACAATTCCGAAATTACCCTTGACTGATTTAGGGGAAGAATCTAAATCAAAAGTTGTCAGATTTAGATAATCAAAACATAGTTTGAATTATTTCACTTACAAAGCACGCTGAACACATTCAATTCAGTTATTTGGTCGAATAGAAAACGCAGTTCTTTTGTCTAAGACTTGAATTTCATTGGATGCACATTCCAAGGAATACCTCAAGCTAAATCATTTCGTTTGACCCAATCAATTACGCATTCCACGTGCTTCGTGAGACAAATTGTTGAATTTACGTTTAAGCACACAGGAACAAATATAAATATACATTCTGGCATTCGTGGAATCTACATACATCTCCATTAATGGCACATTAACCTGCAACAACGCCATCGGCGCTAATTACCTACCAGGATTTCAAAACTCAACCTGAATATATCGATACAGAAAATCCACATCCATACATCAGCTGCAACAACAAATTTAAATAAAAAATCATTAAGCTTTCAATGTACTTATGTAACAGGTGAGACCTTGTAACCTAGCACATTTTGTTTTTCTTACATTTCGATCAGTTACATTTCATTTTTATTGACATAAGCTTATTTGAATTTTAGACGAAATTTACTGCAATTCACAAATTATTTTTTTTCTTGCGTTTATTACAAACCTATTCATCGTTCTTTGTACGATCGTAGTAGATACCGATTTAAAAGTTTTAAAATTAATTTTACGTTTTCAAAATTCTATCCGCACAACGTTCGATTCCGATTCATTTACTAAATCGAAACTGATATTGATATGGGAGAGGAAAGCAAACAAAGTGCCTCCGCTGTCGGTGATCTTGGTGACGCAGGGAATACAACAAATGCTCAGTCGGGTGTCCTTGGATTGCTCGGGAGAACTCAAAATGTCAATGTAGAATCAATAAAAGTTCGACTCAGTACCTTTTGGAATAAGAATCCGATTACCTGGTTCATTCAAACCGAGGCGCGATTTCCCGTATTCAGAATCACGAGTTCTGAAACAAAGTACTGTCTAACAGTCGCGGCTCTTCCGCCAGACAGCTGCGAGACAGTGATCGATATTTTGGCGGCTCCACCAGCCAGCGACAAGTATCTTGCATTGAAAGCTGCACTTATCAAATGACATTATGTGTCTGAGACTAAACGTCTTGAAGCCCTAGTATATATAAGCATATTTTATTTCAGTCTTGCCAACATATTGCAACGAACTAGGATGATGAAACAAGTAGCTCCACATCGCCATCTACAAGTAATTCAGTACATTCAGCGTTCAGGAAATTAGTCAATTAGGTTCAACATCCTCCCCGCCTTAAAGGATCTTGATGTCTTTAAACTTTGGAAGTATGCACAGTTAAGCAATGCCCTTTTAAATGATCCATTCGATTTTCTTACAGTGGCAACACGAGAAATACCATCAGTACCCTCATGCAGCTCCGAAATTCGACACAAACGCCATTTAATTGTTTAAAATCATATGTTGATTCGGAACTCTGTAATCGCCCACCGAAGCGAAGAATGCCCCTTTCGTCGATAAAGGAGATAGTGAACATATGGTCGATTTCGAAGGTGCAAAGGTCACATACCATTTCCAAATGCACGGCGACATATATTTTGACCGATGCACTTCCTCTTCTTTTAAAGTGGACGTTAAAGGGTCCACAGAAATCGCTTCCAGTAATCGAAAATGGACGTGATGGGTTGACTCTGTCGTGTAGTAGATTTGCCATCAATAGGAAAAGTGGTCTTGGCTTAACCTTGAAATAAGATACGCAGATACGTATCACCCTTTTTGCCAAAACATTGCTATGAACAGGCCATTAATTATGTCTTAGAATGTCTATTAACCCTCGAGCTCCTAAGTGATGGTGCGTTTCATGGTAAAAACAAAGGAGTTCGTATGATAAAAAAACTACCTGCGGATAAAAGCACTAGATCTTTCAAATCAAATGTTGTTTCGGAACTCAGTAATCGTCCACCGACGCGAAGA
This sequence comes from Philhelius pedissequus, assembly GCA_910595825.1. NCBI lineage: Eukaryota > Metazoa > Arthropoda > Insecta > Diptera > Syrphidae > Philhelius > Philhelius pedissequus. Next base: position 151,226,755 of record OU343160.1, read on the forward strand.
ATGCCCCTTTCGTCGATAAAAGGTAATAGTGAGCATATGGTCGATTTCGAAAGTATTTGCTTAGATTTTCCTAGGATATTAATTTGTTTGGCATAGAATGGTCTTGTATAGACCATATACTCGAGTGAATAGCCACGTCGACTTCTGCTGCATACCCTATTCCGGTTCGTTTCACTCTCTTATGTCCTTGAAAGTGCATTGTACGTGAATCTTAACAGATACGCAACAAGTGCATTGTACTTGAATCTTAACAGATACGCAACAGTACGAATTATTTTCATATCACTGTTGTGGAATTTGAGGTTTTCAATGATGTCTTCGTCAGCTTTGAGTACGAGCCCAGTTTTTGGTGTCTTCCTTTCGAGTATGCATCCGATAGTTTAGTATCAGCTTCCCAAGTAAACCATATTCTTTCATCCTGAGTCAAAAACGTCGGCCCAGTGAACCACAGCGTGTTGTTACAGACCTCTCGGCGGGTACATCCTCTTGCAACAAAATCCGCCGGATTCTGATGCTGATTATGTGATGCCACATTTCTATTTTTGATAGTTTTTGCGACCCGATTTTTTAAAAATGTTGGCCATTGATGACTATCATGTGGAATCCAATTAAGCACTATACTTGAGTCGGTCCAATAGAAGCAGTTAGAGAATTTTTTTCTTATCTATGCTTATAATTTTGTCCACCATATTAACCATCATTGTAGCCGAACGCAATTCCAAAGTAGAAAGGATGATGCCATTTTTATCAATTGGAGCTTCCTTGGATTTAGCGCAAAGCAATTTAACAAAAAAGAATCATTTTCATCTATCGAGCGAGCGTAATCACACATCCCATTCGTCTTTTTTGAGCTATCTGAGAACGCATGCAACTCAGCTATTCGGTTTTCACATTCTAAAACATGACGAGGAAAGTCTATTTGCTCCAATTCTATCAAATTCTGCCTAAGCAGTTTCCATGAATAATCTAGTTCTTGGGGAAGGGCTTCGTCCCAATTTAGTTTCCCATTCTACAGCACCTGCATACAAATTTTACCCTTGACAACTACTGGCGTAATTAAGCCTAATGGGTCATAGAATTTGGCTATGTCAGATAATACGGTACGCTTGGTAAATCTGGTAATAGCCTGAAGGTTAACCCCCAGTCTTTATTACATTTCTTGTCACAATTGAAAGAATTCTTCTCTATCATCGGTTAAAATAACCTATATAATCCGAACATCGTTAGTGCACCACTTTCTGAGTTGAAATCCACCTTTCATTAGAATCTGCATTAATTCATTTTTCTTCCGCATTAAATCATCGAAGGAATCCGACCCTGTGAGAACATCATCGAACGTAGAAGTCGTTATGTAGGTCATCGGAACCAAGGGGGGAGCGATTGTATTCATCTTCAGCGAGCTGAGATAATATTCTGCTAGCGAGATATGATGCGGCACTCGTACCATACGTCACAATGCACAGTTAGAATGTTTTAATTTATCTAACGGAGGCTCTCTCCATACGATGAGTTGAAACCGCTTATCATCAGCCTGCATAATTATTTGGGGATCATTTTTGTTATGTCGGCCGTGAAGACAAATTTGTGGTAGCGAAATTTAATTGCCGCGAAGAAGAGATCGGGTTGCAGAATAGGTCCAACATGCATGATCTCGTTTTAAGACCTACTGCTATTAGTTTTGCAAGAGGCATCGAACACTACACTCAAAAATGTTCATGTGTAAATCGTCTTAATAACTGCGTACATTGTACGAATTTTATTCGTTAGTTTCTGCCACGAATGGTATTCGACTATCTTGCATTTATTAGTATATATTACCATTGGTGTTGTGTTTCATTTGTGCATTCTACGACTTCATTCGTGTATTGTACGAATATTTATACTGATGCTTATTGTAATATGTTTTTAATATAAAAGAAAAAGACTTGTGTATTGTCGGAGAGATGATTTAATAATAATGAATTTTATTTGTTATAATGTGTTCATACTTAAAACTATGCTGACTCCATATTCACACATTTGTGGAGTCAGCAAAAGAATAATATCAAATGCGAAAAAAGAATAATATAAACACGATATGCATATGCATATCGTGGGAAGATTATGGTGTGCTGATGTGCACAATGTCGCTTCGCGACGTATCAAGTGACGAGTGGTATTCGTCACTTGACCCGTGCATACACTATGTGCACATAAACACACTACACCTCCCTTCTTTTAGGAAATAACGTAATTACATGGAGTTATTTAATTGTACATAAATTTTAATGATTAACAAATTAAAAATTAATATATTTTTATTTCATATATTTTAATTATTACATCATTTTTTTTTTGTCAGTAATATTTGATTTATTATTTATTTATTTTATTTTTCTTATTATTTTTTTTTTGCTTACAGAAATTATCTTTTTTTTTTTTTGTACATATATTGATAAAAAAAACTCGAAAAATGTATGTTTAATAAAAATTTGAGTGAAGGAGAACAAATATTAAACATTATTAAAAAAAAACAAATTTGTTGTTTCTATTTCATTAAAATTCTTAAGTATTATATATTTTTAATCTATTCTTATGTACTTTCTGCTTTTTGTTTTTATTTGTTTTTATAATTATATTATTATTGTTTTTAATTTCTACGACCTCGAAGGGGCCTAAATAAACGGGATCCAACTTATGACCTGATTCGTTTCTTAGCATAACTTTATCTCCTAACTTTAAATCGAGACTAACTATTTTTTTATCGTAATAATCTTTATTTTTAGCTTTATTTACTTCTAATAGTATTTTAGCTCTCTTATATGCCGTTTCTAATCTAAATTTTACTTCCTTAGCATAGTCATCTACGTTATATATAGGATCTATCCTATCTATTGAATTAAATTCTATTGGTAAGTTACTTTGCTTACCATAAACAAGTTCGTATGGACAATAATTATGTGCCATAGATGGTGTCGTGTTGAAACAGTAAACGAAGAATGGAAGCCAAACATCCCAATCTGTTTTGTCAACGGATATATAGGAACGAATATATTCGTTAAAAGTTCTATGGCTCCTTTCTACTGTTCCAACGGTTTGGTGGTGATGTGCTGTAGACGTTATATTGTCTACTTTTAAATATTTGCACAAGTCGTTTATAATAGAATTTTTGTATTCTGTTCCCATGTCCGTAATGAACGTCTTCATTGGACCGTACTTCAGAATAAAAGATTCAAATATTGCTTTTGCAATCGTTTTTGCGTTTTTATTTGCAACTGGAATGGCTACTAAATATTTTGTAAGGTCACAAATTAAAGTGACTGCATACTCGTTTCCATTCTCTGATCGAGGTAAAGGACCAATTGTATCAACTATTACCTTGTCAAAAGCATATGTGGGTGTATCTGTTTTTATCAGTGGTGTTTTCGTATGTTTAGTTGTTTTCGACGTCAGGCATTTGTATCATCTTTTTATGTGTTCTTTAATATGACGAGTCATATTTTTCCAATAAAAGTGTCTTTTTATTTTTGCTAGCGTTTTAGTTATTCCTGTATGACCTCCTGTTATTGGATCGTCATGGTACGTAAACAGTATTGCTTCTTGATCTTTTTCATTTTTTATTTGGGTCACCGGCTTGAGTAGCGCTACTCGTAATGATTTTAATATTTTGTTGCCCATATTTTTGAAAGATTCAATTGAAATTAATTCAAATATCTTTTCGCACGGTGCCACTTTTAGTTTTTTGATTTTTAATATACCGGCTTCTTTTTCGAGCCTTTGGAAGAACTGACCTAAATCGAGAGTTCCATTGGTATATAAATCTCTAACTACAATTCTTGCTATAATTTTGTTCCCACGTTTAAATAAACATAAGGAATCTGTTATTCGCAAGGTCACTACTTTTCGTACTTCGTCATTAAAAATGACTTCAAATACTTCGGGCTTAGAAGCAATGTCAAGAGATTGCTTATGCAAATCTACTTGTTTTTCTCCTGCGCAGGATTTTTTCTGTTTACTTTGGTGCCTGGTAGTGACTTTCAGGACTTTAGCTTGTAAGTCTTTGAGCTCGGATATTGTTATCCTAGACAGGGCATCTGCCACGAAATTGTCTTTTCCCTTTAGGTATTCAACCGTGAAGTCATACTCTTCTAATTCTAGCCTCATGCGTGTTAACTTTGAGCTGGGGTTTGTCATGGAGAATAAATACGTGAGTGGTCTGTGATCTGTTTTAACTATGAAGTGTTTGCCATATATATATGGTCGAAAATGTGTTATTGCCCAGTGAATGGCTGTGAGCTCTTGTTCTGTTGTGCTTTTATTGCTTTCACCTTTTGTGAATGAACGTGATGCATAAGCTATTGGGAGTTGAATTCCGTTATGGTTTTGGGTTAGAACCGCTCCACATGCTTGTTTACTTGCATCAGTTATTATGCAAAATTCTTTTTTAAAATCTGGGTATTGTAATAGGGTTGGTTCAACTAATTTATTTTTCAAATATTGAAATGCTTTTTGGCAATCATCTGTCCACACAAAAGGAATATTCTTTTTACATAACCTCGTTATGTGCCGTGAATAGTCGGCGAAGTTTTTAATAAATCGTCTGTAATAGTTGCAGAATGCAACGAATCGTCTAGCGCTATCCACGTCGTGTGGGACTGGATAATTTTTGATGACGTCATATTTTTTGTCATCTGGCAATACTCCTTTATCTGTGCATTTATGACCCAGAAAAGTCACTTCATGCATAAAAAATGAACATTTTTGTGGATGCAATTTTAAATTGTATTTTCTACATATGTTAAAAACATTTGCTAGATTTTTAAGCATATGTTTTTCGGAACAGCCTATAACCATAAGGTCGTCCATGTAGAGAAATGCTTGTGAAGGTTCAAGTCCAGAGAATGCTATGGTCATCATTCTCTGGAATGAATTTGGCGCTATTTTTAAACCAAAAGGTAGTCGCGTAAAACGATATGAGCCATTGCTCGTTGAAAAAGACGTTAAATTTCTGGAACTTTCTTCTAGTTCGATTTGATGAAAACCTGACATTAAATCGAGGCATGAAAAATATTTTGCTCGACCCAATTGATCAAGGATGTCATCAATTCTTGGGAGTGGAAATTTATCAGATAAAAGTTTTTTATTCAATTGACGATAGTCGATTACTAATCGCCATTTTTTTTTCTTCGGAACCCGGTAGGGCTTTCTTGGGGACTAGTAAAAGCGGGCTATTATATTCAGATACAGACGGTTCGATTATTTTGTCGTGTATCAATTTTTTAACTTGTTTTTGAATTTCTTCAACATGACTATGAGGACTTCGGTAGTTCTTTATATATACTGGTTCGCTATCTTTCAATCTCAAGTTTTGCTTATAAAAATTATTTGTGGTTATGGATTCGGTTTCCAATCCAAATACATCACTATATTCGGTGCATACTTCTGTTAATTGTTTTTTGAATTGGGGCGGAAAATTTTTCTTTAGTTGATTTATGACTGATTCTGTTCTAATATTTCGATTAGTGTGGACCACATCATAGTTTGAGAGTGGTTCATATTTTAAGTTATTTAAACTGGCCAGTTGGTTAGTATCGGTTGTATTTAATAGACGAACTAATGCAAATTGTGATGTTGCTATTGCATTTGCAACATAAATGCCATGTTTTATTTCTTGGTTGGGAATAAAAATGAGGTCTTCTGTTGTTTTTATTTCAATTTTTCTTATTACTTGTGATCTTGCTGGTAGAAGTAGTGAATTATTACCACAACTATATGTTATTGGAACATAAATCGGAAAATTTAAATTATTGGGTCTGATTATAAACCAATCTTCAGTTGGTTTGAAGTCTAATTTGCAGTTAAATTGTTTTATAAAATCCATACCTATGATTCCATCACATGGTATTGTAAAATTTGAATTTACTATATGGAAATTGTGTGGGATGATGTATTTATCTGTTTGAAGCTCTATTGGGGCTAGACCTTGGGATTTTACTATTCCCTGGCCTATTCCTTGGATACTTATAATTTTGTCATTTTGGACGTCTTGGTAAAAATCAGAATCTTCTTTTAGAAGTGAAATATCTGCACCTGTGTCTATTAGGAATGTGAGTTTATGTTTAGTAAATACATTTATAAATGACACGAAAATATTGAGATTAAAATTGATAGCATGGACCTTTGTATTTATAAATTGTTTCCTAAAGGGTCTTGGCAGTTTTCCGAGTTACTTTGAGTAATTCGAACATTATTGTGTTCGTTATTATTATTATGGCCACGGTACGAGTTACCACGGCCTCTAAAGTTGCCTCTAGATCGGCCATTTCCCTTGTAATTGTTTTGGTTATTGCGGTAGCGATTATTGTGATGATTACCTCTTCCGTGGTAATTTCCACGATAGCCTCTATTATTGGTTTGCTTGTAAAACAAAACAGTATTAGAATGTCCGGTTGCATCTGTGCAACTATTAACGAATTTGGACATGGCCTCATTCATATCGCTGAATGTGCCAGCCTGCATTATAAGTTTTACCTTATCAATAGAACAATTTTGTGTCATAGCCTTGACAGCGAGCGTTGTGCTGTATTTAGCAGATAAATCAGAAGCTAAACCATCGTTGATATAGGCTCCTTCTAAACACTTCGTCTTATTTTTTTGTTGTAGATTTAGTAATTTCGCAGAAATTACATCTACTGAATCTCCTTTTACTTTTGCATTTAGTTTTTCAACTATCTCAACTATCGTTTGTTCATTACTTATTAGATTTCTAGCATGTCCCTTTAGTTTGGTCTTTATGAGACTAATTGCTGATACTTCGTGTGCTCCTTTTAATGAATCAATAAGGAGAAGGGCATCTTTGAAGCTTTGTAAATTTTCTGCCTTTCCATCAAACTCAGGTAAGAGTGATGAGGCAAGTTTAAGAAATTCTACTAAAGTTTGGGCCATTTTTTCCTTGATTTTTATAATTGGTTGTGGGAATTCATCCAGTGTTTCAATTTCACTGTCAGATTCTGTATTTACTACTGGTTTTGATTCGTCTAAACTTTCTATTTGATTTTCATTAAACTCAGCGTGAAGCTCTAATTCATCTGGGACATGTATTTCAATTTCCCATTTAATGCTAATATTTTTTAACTTAGTGTTAAGTGTTTTTAAAAGCTTCCTACAATCTTTTTCATGATCAGCTGTCAATTCGTTTTTGTATGCGTTGAAAACATTGACAATACTATTGTAATGGGATATTAGTGTTTTAATATGGTTTTTTAATGTATCTACTCTTATTGTTGTATTTTTGTTAATACATTTGTAAGATTTTTGGAAATTGTCTTTAAAACCGTTTATTTTTATTGCTAATATTTTCCATTCCATTTTAAATTTTATCTAAGTCGTTTGCTCGGCTTATGTAGCGTTTTTTAAGTGTACGCTTATACAACAGATAAAATTTAAGAATTAAGTTTACTGCCGTGAGGACAACCAATAAAGAAATGAGCATAGTTTGTGTTTCTAAGTGTGGGGTTGTATCCATCACGTCAACAACATTTAACACATTTGCTGTGCTATCCTTTACTTTGGAGGTTTTACCTCCCATTTTAAATTAATGCTTAAACCTCAATGACTTTAAACAGAAGAAGCAATACCGAGCAAAGATTCCATATAATCTTTGTTACAATTATTCTAGACTTGCAAAGAGTATTTGAGACGATTGACTATATTTTGTTTAAAAAAAAAACAGAACGGCAGAAGAATGCATCAAATTTCTTTTAGAAGTAATTAAATATTGGATTTTCGATGTTTTGTACAATAAACAGATTAGTTCAATATATTTACAATAAACAGATTAGTTCAATAGATTTAAGCTTCATATAACACACATTTTTTTTCACGATGAATTATAAAAATATATTACCATTGCTGGGCTGGATTGATTTGATCATCATCATTTGATTGCTGGGCAGCTATGATTTGAAGATTATTGTTGTTTCGTTTTCTGAGTTTAGCTGAGGTCGGAGGTCCACACAGATGGCGATAGTGGTCTGTCAACTTCCGAATGATCACTTTCTAATGAATGTATATCACGAGTTATTTTGTCGTAAAAGGAAGTTTTGTTCGTTCCCAATTAAAAATGATGAAGAAATACGAGGTGTTGGTTAGTGGTAGATGAAAGGCAAACATGTTCGTATCACTTTTACGCTTTCCCAGCACATCATATCATTATTTACTTTTCAACTGATTTTAGGAGGCAAACATGTTCGTCGTGGTGGTGGATGAAAGGGTATTTTCTATCCAAAGATGGTTCCTCTTTTTATTTGTAATCAAAATGCGCACTTCACAAATAATTGGACAAGCGATTTGCCGGCTTGATATTTTTAAAACGCACAATGTTCCGATGTGTTTTATGTTTTTTTTTTTTTTTTAATAATTTAAAATAAAGACATTTTTGGATTGAATTAAGTTAATAAAACAACAACAACAGAAAAAAAAAAACTTATTTTTAATATGGACAGAATCACTGTCACGGTCGCCATGTAATATGTTTTTAATATAAAAGAAAAAGACTTGTGTATTGTCGGAGAGATGATTTAATAATAATGAATTTTATTTGTTATAATGTGTTCATACTTAAAACTATGCTGACTCCATATTCACACATTTGTGGAGTCAGCAAAAGAATAATATCAAATGCGAAAAAAGAATAATATAAACACGATATGCATATGCATATCGTGGGAAGATTATGGTGTGCTGATGTGCACAATGTCGCTTCGCGACGTATCAAGTGACGAGTGGTATTCGTCACTTGACCCGTGCATACACTATGTGCACATAAACACACTACATTATACTTTTCATTAGTTCATTGTATGGCGCCTTTCGTATATGGACAAGATTTCATAAATGCATGGTTGCAAAAGTCCGACTAATGCATATCATTCATAAATGCAAATGATGAATGTCAGAGCTTCATAAATGTAAAACGCAAATATTTTCAGCACAAATATAAAATTTCACATGCATTCCGATTTTTGTTCTTAAAGAAAGAGACAGTATGATGTAGACGGTGGTACACCTTTCCTTAGTTTTTTTTTTTTTTTTTAACGGATGCGCGCACTTAAGGGGTTTTGACTACCCTTAAAATGAACAAGCACAGTGCGAGCGTTAGGAAAGTAGGGAAGTATGCCAGAGGAGATACCGATGCACATTGGTTTTGAATTTCTGAATATCAAAATGGGAGGGGAAAATAGAGCCGGGTAAAGTATTCCACATTCGCGTTGTACGGCTAAAGAAAGAATCTCTGTACTTGACAGTACGTCTGAAGTTGGGCTCAAGGGTAAACTGCTGAGCATTCCTAGAAGCGCGAGTATTACGGTTGAAAAATTTAAGGGGAGGAATGCAACTGGCTATTTCGCTGGAAAAGTGTTTATAAAAATAGCGATAAAATAGTGAGAGACATATAACATTTCGACGATGTTCTAGAGATGTAAATGTTTCCACTATAGTTCTATCGCCAATCATTCTTAGAGCTCTATTTTGAAATCTATCCAAAAGATTCAAATGAGTTTTGGGAGCTTATGCCCAAATGTGCGAGTTATACTCCAGCTTTAGACGAATGAAGGCCTTATAGATTACAGCCAGATCAGACGGGGAGAAGAATTTCTTGCACCTTCGAAGAAAGCCCAAACACATTGCAGCGTTTTTGGCGACATCAAATATGTGTTCATTCCACAAGAGGTGGCCTGTGATGCACATGCCGAAGACTGAAAGCTGATCGGTTTCTTCAATGCTAGTGCCGCTCATGGATAGCGGCATGGGGGGTGGGTTCTGCTTTAACGACAGAAGACAGCACTGAGTTTTTGAAGCATTAAATTCTACACGGTTTCTAATTCCCCATTGGACAATGCTGTCAAGATCAGAATTTAATGAGCTTATCATACGCTGCCGTTCCAGTTGCACATCCGAAAAACAAGGAGGTGCATCTAAAAACGAATATGAAAAGCTGAGAGTACTATCGTCAGCAAAACAATTAAGTGGATTAGAAGTTCCAGGTAAGAGATCATTAATAAAAATGAGAAAGAGGGTCGGAGACAATACGGAGCCCTGGGGCACACCAGCATTTATTTTGTGAATATCAGACTTGAAACCGTCCAATACAGCTTGTATTGAGCGGTCCGAAAGGTAATTTCTAATCCAACGAAGATGACATTCATCGATACCAAATGCACGTATTTTCGATAGGAGAGCTTGATGCCAAACTCTATCAAATGCTTTTGAAATATCAAGCGCAATAATCTTACTTTCTCTAAAACGATGTAAGGATTTGTGCCACTGTTCGGTGAGATATAGCATCAGATCACCAGTGGACCTATTGCTACGAAAGCCATACTGCCGGTCATTAAGGAGCTTTCGTTCTTCAAGATATTTCTTGAGCTGATAATTAATCAGCGTTTCCATGACCTTGGAAAGAAGTGACGTAATTGCAATTGGACGGTAATTAGATGGTGACGAAGATGCGCCTTTTTAGGGACAGGCTGGACAAATGTTGTTTTCCATCCACTCGGAAAGAGACCTGTAGAGTAGGACAGATAGAAAAGCTTACGCAGTGGTTTTGCTAGAGTTGAAGAACACCTCTTCAGAACGATGAGAGGGATACTATCCGGGCCAGCGGATTTGTTTATGTCAAGGTCATTGAGGACTCTAGCAACTGCACGAGTGCCAAAGAAGATTCGTCCCATAAAATCGTTTACGCTCTCAAGTACTGGAGGAGTCATAACACTTTCTGACAGCGTCGAATTAACAGCGAACTGCGCTGCAAGCAAATTGGCTTTTTCGCGAGAACTGATAAAAGGGGTGTCATTAGAGACGAGCGTTGGAACCGAAGAAGAAGTTGAATTTCGAATAGTTTTTACAAATGACCAAAAATTCTTACTACCTTTGGGACATAGTAGTATTTGTTGCCTTAATTTTTGGTCATGCAAAAATTTGGTTCTACGAATGTGAACGTGTTCACATCTGTCCACATTCCCGCTAGAAAATTTATAGTTGAACACAAAATTAAAAATACACATCAGAATTGTTCCTGGTCCACAGGAAAATGAAGCAGATCAGAGAAAGTATTCATAAATGCTAAATTAAATTTAAAGGCTTTCAAAAATTTATAGGACTCTTGTCCTACTTTGTAAGCGATTTTGAAATAAATAAATATAAATATATTAAAACGCATGCGCAAATCTGACGTTAACATGATCGCATGTGAACTAAACAACCATGCATTTATGAAAGCACCCATTCCCTGAAATTAAATTTAAATAATTTAGATATAAATAATAACAAAAGTAATATTGTACTATATGTAATAAGCAAATAAACTTTTTAAATATTTTAATATTAATTTTCACGTATACATATATATGTAAATACTTATATAACAAGCTAAAAAATGAATAGTGACCTTGTTTTACTGTGAGAGCTCTTGAGGTGTCTTTGCTACCATGGCGGCAAAAAATAATACATTTCAGATTCACTAAGTTTGCAAAAAAAAATATCTACTTACATTGGATCTTATCTAAAAATGCATCAGTAACGGGATTTGGCTTTGTCCTTGTTTCGTTAGGCATTTTATAAAACTGCTTATCAACAATTTCGCAGATGTTATCGGCGGCGCGTCGTCGGGGTGTTTTATGCTGAAATAATTTCCCGAAAATTATGTTGACAAAAACAATAATCAAAAAAACATATTAGGTGCTCACCTCGCAATTTTCGCAAAAGGCAGATACTGTATTTAGCCAATCGATATGTTTATCTATAGTAAGAACTTAAAGAAATAATTAGTGAAGTTTTATTATCCCTCTGGGTCTGGGATTGTGTCAAGTTTCATACTATTTATTATTCTTACTTTTAGTTTCTAGGGAAAATTTTAAATTAAATTGGGCGCACTTCGAAAAATCATTACCAAACACGTTGAAAAATTAAAACCACTGAAATAAATAACAGGTTCCGACTTGGCTGCTATCTTTAATCTTACTAATAATTCGTGTGTTTTACGAATAATGCGTATTTTTACTAACAATTAGTTCATTCTACTAACGATTCGTACGGTTATGTACCAATAAATTTATTTTTACGAATCATTTATAAATAGTAGTAATAGCGCGTGAAAATACGACTGTATTAGTAAGTAAAATATCAAAAACAATAGCTCTACTAATAATTCGTACATATATGAATAATGCGTACGATCATATCATGAATGAAATTTGTGTACTAATATTATTTTTTATTAGTGAATATAATAAATTCATTAGTAAATAGTACGAATTATTTGAAAAAAATACGAATTATTCGTGAGAGGAATTTACTAATGTTATTAGTAATATGTATACCATAATTCGTAGAATGCACCAACCCACATCGTCTAATTTTGGTGTACGAATACTATTAGTACATACCGCGAATGTATGGTGCATATTACTACTTCTATTAGTACAATTTCACGAATGGATTCGTACACATTTTATAGTACTAATACTTCGTATAATGCACGAATATTTTTGCTACGAATATCATTCATAGCCGATTTACTAATAAATTTTTTGTGTGTACGCTCAATTTTGTTGTAGAGCTACCTGGTTTTAAAATGCAGTGATGCGGCATAAAAAAGTGTGGTTTATTCAAGTTGATAGTCGCAATATTAACAGCCTGCATATGGGCGAGGCTTTCATACTCGCGCACGAATTTGACATACTCTAACCTAATCATTGAGTTTTTGTTAATTTTTTTCTCTAAGCTATAAGATCTCTTTAAAGCGATTTCATAAAAAGAACTAAGTGAATTCGGGTCCATTTTAAATGGTAGTCAAACTTGATAATGACCTCCTTCAAGCCTAATGATATTTTCCCGAAAATGCATTTCACATGGCCCTAACAGCATTTCATGACTATTCTCTGGTGGTTTTCCGAAGATTTCTGTACTTGAAAATGATTGCAGAATTTCATCTACGTTTTCCTATTCATCAATGCAGATATTACATGAAACCAGATTATTTTTTGTAGAATCAGATGTTGTAACTGGCGGAGCAAAATCGCATCGTCATCTCCAAGTGGTGCCCACTGGATAGCCGAAAGCTTAAATAACGACTTTGTCCTTTGTATCCAAGAGCTGAGACACCTGAGTTACCTTCTCAGGAACAAGGAGCAAAAGATTAGATATCGCTCTGAAGAACCAATTCACCACGAAACCCAAGAGCGTCTGACGCATAATGTGCGGCTTATTGGTCAGCGCCTGTGCCGAAAGGGGCGGCGGAATTTAAAAACCTTAGCAGAAGAGGTACCTGAGCTATTTATTGAGCTAAAAAAAAGTTACAACAACAAAAAATATGGCAATGATTAAAACAAATAGATATATTACCCCGGCTGGAAAATCCACTTTCTTCGGAGATCGGTCCTACGGATTCTAGGGAGGACCAATTATTGCTTACAGGAAATAGACGGAGTTCAAAAACACTAAGGACTCCACCAAAAATATATTCAAGTGTTTCTACATCGAAAATCCCTACCCAAAAATCAAATGACATAGAAGTCATTAAAGAAAGAGGAACCAAAACTATTGAAAAGATCGAAATAAAATATTACCAGTATTCCATTTAAAACGACGAGATCCGCCAAGTTGAATCCGAAAATTATTTCGATAAATTGCAAGCATACATTTTGGCCAGAAAACAACTTGATGTACTTGTTGAAAGTCTTCAGCAACAAGTTAAGAGGCTTGAAGAAAAAGTCAGCTTGCTTGACAAAAAGTCCGTGAAAGACAAAAATTTAAGTCCGAAGTCACCAGTAATGAAAAACCCGCAAAAATCTGCAAATGAGTTTCATGCTGATGAGGAAGAGCTCCTCCTTGAAACTGATGGAAACAGAAATAAATGTAAGTCCATGAAACGAAAAGCAGAGGGTAGCCCAAAGACTGTTCAAAAAAGTCAGCAGACAGCTTCCAAAGCAGATACAACTCCAATGATGAAAGCATCCAATTAAGAAACAGGAGATGTATCCCCCAAGAAGTCTCATGTTAAAGGCACTAGGCAAACTGCACCACCTCCAATCATGATGTCTGAATTGGCAATGTTTGGCGAGCTTAAAGGCATGGTAGAAAACTGCACGGATAAGGCATGTAAATACACATCATACAATAGAGATAATTGGAAAGTCATTGCTGAAGACGCCGATACGCATAGATCTTTCACTGAAGAATTGAACAAAAAGCTAATTCAGGGGCATTCGTACGAAAATAAAGCTACAATATCGATAAAAGTAGTAACAAGAGGCCTTCACTTTTCATGTGTTGCCAAAGAAATTGTAGAAGACCTCAAACAAAAAGGCTTTCAAGCTCTCGAAGCCAAAAATCTTAGTAAAAATGAGATAAAAGAGGTATCTGTCTTTATTTAAGCTCACTTTCGAAAATAAAGAAAGTCTCGATAAGCTTTACAGTATTAAATCAATTACGGGCATAGTTGTCAAAGTTGAACCACTGCGAAAGTCAAAAATTGTTCCACAATGTAACCGCTGCCAAGCCTTTGGACATAAACAAAAAACTGTAATCGCGAGTTTGCTTGTGTTAGATGCGAAGGCAGGCATGCAACTAAAAACTGTCCCATGGGCAGAGAACAGAAAGCGAAATGTGTTAACTGTCAAGGCAACTATCCTGCAAGTTACAGAGGATGTCCAGTGGCCAAAAAATTCTAAGAAACAAAAATAAAAAACAAAACTGGGAACAAGCTTAGAAACTCAATAGACACAAAAGCAACAGTTGAAAGTAAAAAATTAACCGTAGAAAGCAAAACTAAAAATCAACCGGAAAAAGAAATTGCACTAAACAAAAGTGATCAGAAGAAATTCTATTCTCAGATAGTAAAAAAATGGGTGGAAGAACAAAGAAATGTCTATAAAAGATATGCTGGAACTTATCTTGAAAGGGATTGACTAACAAGATTTAAACATAAAACAGCTAAGAGCAGGAGTCGCTCTTAAAAAACAATGATGGACAGAACACTTAAAATCACAACATGGAATGCAAACGGTGTATTACAACGTGTATTAGAAGTAAACATCTTTTTAGAAAAAGAGCCTATAGTCATTTGTTTGGTGACCGAAACTCACCTTGCTATAGAACAAAGTCTTGATAATAAATTACCAAACTATACGTGTTATCACGCTCCGCATCCAGCTGACAAACCTAGGGGCGGATCAGCAATACTTATAAAAAAGTGCTTAACACACTATGAAAAACCAAAGTTTGCGAATGAAAACATGCAAGTAACAATAATAAGTATTGGTATAAAAAAGAAAGAATTTAAAAAAGCAGGTATATACTGCCCTTCGAGTCGCTCTCCAACTTAAGAAGACTTTGCAGAGCTCCTAAATTTTTTAGGACATACCTTTCTTGTTGGTAGCGACTTCAATGCAAAGCACACCCACTGGGAATCTAGGCTCATAACTACAAAAGGTAACCGTCCATACCAAGCAGGCCGCAAATACAATTCCGAATCTTATTCACTTAGTAGATTCCTAAGAAATCTGACGACGGATGCTTCTTCCGAATACTCCTTAAGGAAAGCAGCCAAGCGCCTAAAAAGACCTCAGACACAAAAACTGCCAGTAAAATCTCAAGATGGCAAATGGATGGCAAATCCGAAACAAAAGGCTGATCTCTTCGCTGAACATCTCGCGAAAGTTTTTGAACCATTCCTAGCAAGCAGACCTACAGATCCCTTACAGTTTGGCGATAAAAACGACTGTGAAATACTTTTTGTCACGCTCAAAGAAGTAAGAAGCATGTGTCAACATAAGTTGTCTAACAAAAAATCACCAGGATACGATATAATAACTGCACAGGTTTTGAAATAAGTGCCGTCAATAGCCTTCAAGAAACTCCAATTTATAATAAGCGCATGCCTTAGAGGAAGATATGTTCCACATAATTGGAAAATTGTAGAAGTCATTGTTATACTTAAACAAGTTAAGCCACCAACAGAAGAACAAGTATGCTTGGCTATATTCTGAGATGTTGTTCAAGCCTTTGACAAGGTTTGGCGCTTGGGACTTGACTACAAACTGCGTAGGGACCTTTCCATGCAGTACTACGAAATACTGAAATCCAACGTTACGAACCGACTCCTTAGAGTACAGTACGACCAAAATTACTCGGAACTAAAGAAAATTGAAGCCGGTCTATCACAAGGAAGTGTCCTAAGATCAACCTTGTATCTGTTATATACAAGGGATATTCCAGTGGACATCAACGCTATCATGGCCACCTTTGCTGACGACACAGCAATAAATAAATCCGTTATGAAGGCTACACAAAAATTGCAAAATGCTGTCGATAAAGTTAGTAATTGGACGAAGAAATGGACATATGGCATCCAACTATGGGGCTGTATAAAGAAAACAAATGCTGAACCGATTCAAAAATTCCAAAACCAGGTCCTTCGTGGAATAATAAATGCCCCTTGGTATATAAGAAATAGCGATCTACATCGTGACCTACAAATTGAAATGTTTACAGAAGTGGTTAATAAATACGCTGTATCTAACAATCAGCGACTGCAAAGTCATACCAACTCCGAAATGGAGACTATCTTAAATAAAGGAGACAATGTTCGGAGATTTAGAAGAACCAAGCCTCATAAGCTGATGGTCTAAAGCTATGGAAAAGTGTTATAATATTAAATTTCCCCCAATGCGATGTATGCACATATAAACTAAGACAGTAAAATCATTTGTCGATCTTTTATAGATAAGTCCTGATTCACCGTTAGTTCTTGTGCGGTGAGAGTCCCACACTACTCGGTACCGATTCTTTCGAAGATTTCGAAAATAAAAAGATGTTACAACTCCTGACACAACCAACAGTGTTTTGCAGTACAGGGAGGGTATCACTAAGCCTTATCTGACCGATCGAATCGATAGTAAAGAAATGACTCGCTCCTAATAATATGTCAACGTGTCGTGATTGTTCAGAAACTGGGTCAGCGGGATTAATATTATTTGGAATCGATCACCTGGCGATGTATCACATTACGGTAGGTGCTGCATTGTTTTTTATAATATTTGGTACTAAATGGTAACTAAATTCATTGAATAAATTTAGAGGCAGCAATGTTAGCTCCGATTCCACATATGGAAGTAGTAGCCCTTTGTTTTTCAATTACCAACATTTGAGCAAGCCTTTCAGTTAATAAGTTGAGCTGACAACCCGAATCTAAGAGAACGCGACAGGGAACACGTGTTTTAGGTTTGTGTAGTATGTGCTCGACTGCTATTGCCAGCAGAGTAATATTGTTTTCAGGGTAGCTCTGAGAAGTAGAATAAGCATCATTAGTAATCTGCAATATTTTTTTGAGCTGGCGCAGTACTGAATTCATTGTTTTTGAATTGACAAACAAGTCTTAGGTTTGTTTAGTATCTGCTCGACTGCTGTTGCCAGCAGAGTAATATTGTTTTCAGGGTAGCTCTGAGAAGTAGTATAAGCATCATTAGTAATCTGCAATATTGTTTTGAGCTGGCGCAGTATTGAATTCATTGTTTGTGAGTTGACAAAATGTTCTCTTTTTAATTATTATTTGCCTCCCAAACTATTTTTGAAATCTCAAACTTTATAGCATATGATTAATAGGACTTTTTGCTATAGTTTTGTTTAACCTAAAGTGAATTATTTCCCCTAGTTTCGTTTATATAGCTATGATTGCATTAAAAGTGAATTAATTTCCTTTGAGTGAACATTTTTTTTCTCTCCCTCAAATTGTTTTGAGTTTGGCTGTGCTTGTACAGTTTTTCTGCATGACCATCATTAGAGCTTTTTAAAATCATTATAAGCGTATTAAATACGCATGCTATTTTATTCTTGTTCCGCTTAATAAATACACTAGCTGTTTCCTTCTTGACCGGTGAGTGAAACATTTATCTTGTATATGTTCTGCCTTCGAAGCAAGCTCGATGCTACACAATTCGACAGCGCAGCACTGATCGCAAATTCTACTTCACACCAAACAAACTTCTAAATATTTGCTGCTTTCTTCTGATTTTGTATCATCATTCTCTCTAACTGGAGCTCTCTTATAAATCGAAAGCTGACAGATTTGTTCCTAAACTGAAATACACTGAAAAAAAAGTAAAACTACAAAGTTAAAAATAATAATAAAAAAAACGGAAAAAACAAGCAAATATTAAAGAAATATTTATAAAAAAATGGAAATGTAAACCTTATAGGAAATCTTTATAAA
Source organism: Philhelius pedissequus (assembly GCA_910595825.1). Lineage (NCBI taxonomy): Eukaryota > Metazoa > Arthropoda > Insecta > Diptera > Syrphidae > Philhelius > Philhelius pedissequus. The sequence continues at coordinate 151,245,002 of OU343160.1, forward strand.
AGTACACGGAACGAAATAGTAAGAGAAAATTAATGAAAATATATAACGCCATAAACCAAATTTAAAATGGATAAATCTACTACTTGCGGTAATAGCAACTGCACAATTAATACAAAAACACACGAATGGGTTGTTTGTAAAGGTATTTGTAGCAAAGCTTTTCATCCGGTATGTACTGGACTGAGTAGAAATATTAAAAAAAGTATTGCTGATTTTCTGTTCATTTTAATTATTATTGTGAAGAATGCAATTCAATTACACTATCACATATCATGGTTGAATGAAAATATAACAGTGAGCACGTAAATCAATTAGCCGACGACATCACTGAACTTAAGACTAACTTTCGACTTAATGTTAGTAAAACACCTGAATTAATAGCTAACAATAATGAATATACCACTAAATACTTGGATTTCCACAACGCAGATCTTAAATTAAAGCTCTCAAGTATCGAATCGTCTTTAAAAAAAAAACACCCAAAAAATGTCGGAATATTTTGAAACCTCCAGCTCTTTATCCAACCTTAACACGGAGAATTCCAAAATATATAAATATATTGCTGATATTAAGTCTTAACATGAGCCTAATACTTCCACAATAAATTCCATTGATGACTATTTGTCAAGAGTATCAGGGTCAATGAAAGAACAATCATTAATGCTAAGATCAATCGGCATCAATCTCTGATACCAAGGAAAAAATTAGCAAAAACTAGACAATTCTTGCTGAAATCTTGATAAGAGTCTAATGCCATTCATAGCGCTATCCCCGAATTAACAGATGAGATAAGAAATGTATCTCTAAAAAATGACTTAGTCTCAGACCATCTTGTGCCCAACAACAAATCGCTATACACTGAACTACTGAATCTGAAGCCTCAATCATAGAATCAGAAATCAGGCACTCAACCGAAGATATACAATGCGCCACCATCACCTATACTGCCATCGCCTGCACTGCCAACATCTACATCACCATCACCTACTCCTCCAGCACCTGTACTACTAGCTAGTACACCACCAGCACCTACATCATCAGCACTTACATCACAATCACCAATCTCAGCTTCACCGGCAATACCACCAAGTATACCACTTTTACCTACGCCAACTTTCCCCGCAAGACCATCACCATCCTCTACGTATACACTACCATCACATACAGTCTCTCAACAACCTTCTCAAGAGATAGGTAAATTCGGCACAACCTGGGCGCTAGGCGAATGGAACTGTCGTCTTCTGAAACTAAAAGCTAGCCAACCAGTTCCAAGCAACACTATCATTTTAAATTAATCGAATGTAAGTGCCTAACTTTGGAACGTTTAGAATCGGCTGTTTGCTCATCCGTCTCTAACCTACTTACATAAAAGCACAATGAAGATTACTCGTTGGATTGACCGAAATATTTTGATAAAACATATGCCTATGTCTAAAGCTAACATTAAATCTAAGTCAAGTCCGGTAGCTAAACTTAAGCCTCTAAGTTTCGCTGCAAACAAATTACCTCTCCCCAAGAGTCCTTATAATAATTCAAACAGTAAATACCCTAATTTCTCTTTTTCACATATCCTCAACACAGTTGAACCGATACCAATGAAACCAGTCCACCACCCCATACAAAACAACCATAGTCAACAAAATTGTAGAAGTAACCCGATAACCGCATCTCACACACCACATTTCCTCGATCAACTTCTCCCTCCTACTGTCAAACTAAGTATGCAAACCTGAAGCTCGATGAACAATGTCAAAACTCAGAGACCGTCGTATATATGATAACGTTCGGCTTTACTTGGCCTACCTTCATGATAAATCAGACTTCGTCTGTATTGAAAGCAAAACTAAAACGAACGTTGTGAGTTCTATCCACCAGGAAGGTCTTCCTACCAATCCTCTTTTCATGAAGCTTTAAATGTTAGCAATAAAAGGTTTTAGATGACCTGGTAATTTATGGTACGTACGTTAGCACGAAAAGCATTTCCCATTCTCAACGTAGCAACGCTAATCAACATAAATTTTTTCTTCGTAGACAGGGTTTTTCCTGAGCTACCGAGCGATAGTCATCCAAGTTGCTTAACAATATATTATCAAAATATCAGAGCACTTCGAACAACATCAAAGGTTTGCCATAATTCACAAAAATCACCTTACTATATTTTTGCATTAGCAGAAAAAACCACCCCTGACTTTCTCAGTAGTGAACTATTCACCTCAGATTTTGTAACTTTTTGTGTCGATGCAATTAATAATGATGATGACATTTATATGCCACCCTATTCAAATCATCACAAACCACAGATTTTGAGTTTATTACTGTGGAAATCAAATTAGCATCTCGTTACTTATTTATCATGTGTTGCCACATCCGTCCGTCCCAACCATTAAGATCGTATCAACTCGTTGTCGACGCTATCGATTTTATATTTTTTTCAGCTGATACTAATGATGAAATCATTTGTATGGGTGATTTCAACCTCCCACACATTGAATGGGCTCCCACCGACGAGGGCACCTCTATCTATCCAACAAATGCTAAATCTAGCATTCAAATAGTAGTGACACTAACAGTCTTAATACACAGCTAGACCTTATCTTCATGTCTGACCCCGAAAACTCCATAGTTACTGAGTGTGATCACCTTCTTTCTAATTTCGACCTTTTTCACCCGCCTCTTCTTATTTCCATCTATTATAAATCATTTCACATTTCTACACATCCCGATAACTTTTTCAATTTTCAAAAATCCAACTTTCCCAAACTAAACATGCTTCTCAGTAAAATTGATTTCGATTTTGCCAACATTTTCAGTTGTTTCGCCCACTCTGTTCCATTTGTGCGACGTAAGAGTTTTTCTACTTCACTTCCGTGGCACAATTAAGAACTTCGAACACTTCGTAGTCTAAGAAACAATTTGTGGCGGAAATACTTAAAATCCACTTCGTCTGACGAATATAAAAATTTCTCAAATGCCTTTACACTATTTTCAAATCTTGGCGAACGACTTCATAAAGACTACATTACTCGCATGAATTCCTCCATAAAACCAAACCCAAAGTGTTTCTATGAGTTCATCAATATTAAAAGAAAATCCGCTGGCTATCCTTCCACCCTCTCGTTCAATAACAATTCCTCTTCAGATCCTTCCATAATCACCAATTATTTTAAAATTTCTTTCCAACAGTCCTTTACTGACTGTGCCATCGAACCAGACATTCATTACTTCCACTACTTGAAAAATTCCCCTCAAACCACATTAACCTCTCAACATTCAGCCAATCATGATCAAAGAGAAAATAGAAAAGCTCAATGATGACTACTCTGCAGGCCCTGATGGGATACCGGAAATAGTCCTTCAGAAGTGTTCAAATATCTTGATACACCCTCTGTGCACCCTGTTCAGACTATCCATCTTCCAAAGCAGCTTTCCTCAGTCATGGAAAGTGTCATATATAGTTCCCATTCATAAAAATGGTGCAAAAAACAATATCTCCAACTATCGGCATATAGCAAAGCTATCATGCATACCAAAATTGTTTGAAAGTATTATATATGATGCATTATCTTTTCACTCTAAATTGATCCTTTCTCCCGTTTATTACGGTTTTGTAGCAGGCAGATCAACGACCACTAATCTAGTTGAATTTGTTTCCCATGTTCTCTACGCAATGGATACTGATGACGAAGTGGATGTTATTGCAACTGATTTCATCAAAGCGTTGGACAAAATTTCTCACAAAATTATTATCTTTAAATTACAAGCCATGGGCTTCCCAACACCCTGGATAATATAGATAAATTCACACCTGACTAATCGTAAATATATTGTTCGATTTAGGTCATCACTCTTTATTCCTTTTGCAGCACCTTCTGGAGTACCTCAAGGCAGCCACCTTGGTCCTTCGCTCAACATTCTGCCAATCATGATCAAAGAGAAAATAGAAAAGCTCAATGATGACTATACTGCAGGCCCTGGTGGGATACCGGAAATCGTCCTTAAGAAGTGTTCGAATATCTTGATACACCCTCTGTGCACCCTGTTCAGACTATCCATCTTCCAAAGCAGCTTTCCTCAGTCATGGAAAGTGTCATATATAGTTCCCATTCATAAAAATTGTGCAAAAAACAATATCTCCAACTATCGGCATATAGCAAAGCTATCATGCATACCAAAATTGTTTGAAAGTATTATATATGATGCATTATCTTTTCACTCTAAATTGATCCTTTCTCCCGTTGAATACGGTTTTGTAGCAGGCAGATCAACGACCACTAATCTAGTTGAATTTGTTTCCCATGTTCTCTACGCAATGGATACTGGTGACGACGTGGATGTTATTGCAACTGATTTCATCAAAGCGTTCTACAAAATTTCTCACAAAATTATTATCTTTAAATTACAAGGCATGGGCTTCCCAACACCCTAGATCATATAGTTAAATTCACACCTGACTAATCGTAAATATGTTGTTCGATTTAGGTCATCACTCTTTATTCCTGTTGCAGCACCTTCTGGAGTACCTCAAGGCAGCCACCTTGGCACATTATTGGTCATTTTAACAATCAACGATGTTGCTCAGGTTATTGATTGTGGTCTTTCTATATATGCAGACGATATGAAAATCTATAATCGAATTTCATCGATTGCAGATTGTAGAGCCCTGCAGAACAATCTTAATGCTATTTCCCTCTGGTGCAAAAATAACCTCCTCGAGCTCATGGAATGATAATTATCTACTACCCCCATATGCTCATCGCCTGCAACCAGTGCTGCCACTAAGAAATTAAAAAAACAGACTTTTAAACATGGTTTGGCATAAAAAACATGACGGACCTATCTCGTAGTTAGAAACGCGTTAAATGACAAACAAATGAAATAATTCAAATAGACAATTTGGAAACCATATCATGAGTAAAACAAATATATTAAATTAACAGTTTATTTATGCAACTGCTGAAGCTGAACTCAATGTTTAAATCAAAATGATATCAGGAAAATAAAAAGGATTGAAAAAGGAGAGAACGATTGACGCTTTTAATAATTGAAAAATGAAAACAAAAAAACAGTTTCATCCTTCTATCTCTTTTACTCATCATCATTGCGTTACTCCAGATTATAGTTAAGCTGTCAAAAATATTGCGATGCCCGAGGCGGGAAAGAGTGCGTAGATAAAGTGTAATATTAATAATATGTGTTCTCTTCATTATTTTGTTGGTGCATTTCACATACCTATATATATTTATTCCCACTCAGACACTGGGAGCGTTCGGTGTCGCACTGTTTTCTGATACATTTCTGAAAAATATTAAAATATTCTGTACGTTTGTGAACGTATAAAACCCAATACGTAACCATTTCTGTCAAAAGTCAAAACAGAAAAAAAAACTAATTGCTTACGATTACTCTTCAGATCAAAGCGAATTAAACATACACTTGTTGCGTAAAATATAAATTTTAAATGAATCAGGAAGTAAGACCACAATGTTTTCAAAAGAAGATGATGTATTAGGCACGTGATTAAAGTTCACAAACAACAATTGAAAAGACAGCTGATTTCGTAGTCAGCTGTGCACTGCGATACCTAAGTATACCAGAAATTTAGCGCTAGTTTGGCTTGGATTTGGAAATCATATCTTTTGTGCGTTGTCATGGTCATCAGCTGTTATTGGCTTGTTATTTAATACGTACTACAACAACAACGAACGTACTGCACAGCACAGCTATGCGCCACCGAACGCCCCACTATATGAAAATAAAAAAAAAATTAGGTATACTTACAAATGAAGTGTTCATTATGCTCTCTGCTTTTAGTTTCGTGTTGGTGTTTATGTAGGGCAGGTTTGGACATGTTGAGTTTTGCCATTATAGGGACAAAATTTGTGTCAGAAAAAAAACATGATTTTAGACCCAAAAACATGAAAACATGATTTGGGTCTAAAAAACATGAAAATCATAATAAATCATGACTTCTGGCAGCCCTGCCTGCAACTGATAAGCCTATTCCTATTATAATCCCATGTATCGTATGCTACGCAATGCCAACAACTTTTCAAATATATCTTTGATTTCAACAATTCTCAAAATGTACTTCACAATAGTCTTTTGTCCCAATAAACCATTTTCCCCCTCTTCCTTTAATATTTCTAGTAAACTGTCTTTATATATTATAATAATAATTTGATATTTTCAAGTTATAATATTTATATATTTAAATGTTTTAATATTGAAATTATGCTTATATTTTTCTGAACGCTTTCCAATCCTGACATTCCTTCCTTATTTGTTTTCTATTTCATAGTCAATTTAGTATTCTTTAGTTCTAAGGATTCAAATGTATAGTTTTAAGATATATGCTTGAATTAAGCTAAATAAATGCATTCGCACTCGGGTTAATCTTTGTAAGACTCGGGGAGCATGCAACAGCTTCGTTAACGTGAAGAAGAAAATGATGCGAACTGGCGCATTTACCACAGGTTGGAAACTTACAGTTTTTGACTTCGTGATCATTTCTGAGACAGTTAGCACATAATTGTTTGATCTGATCATCGGAATACCTCTCAGCGATAGGAAGTCGAATAAATTGTATCATCTAGTTATAAAATGACCTGAACCCGAGCAATATATACACTTTTAATTAAATGCTGCGTTGCCTTTAGTCAATGTAAGATTCTTGGGGCTCGATTTTTTACTAGCACGCATAAAGGTGTTTTTATTTGCCTGTGAATTCGATGTGGTTCTAGAGCATTTCAATACTTGGCAGCGCTTTACAATAAATTTTGTGAATTCTATTAAAGTGGGCAGCTTATCAATGTGGTACTCCTCTAGTCATCTATTGCGAGTTATTGCATCGAGTTTTGAGCACATGAGGTCTATTAAAACATCGTCCCACTGATCAACGGGTCGAATAAGTGATGTAAGAGCAGGTACATGGCTGTTAAAGTCATTCAGGAGTACTCTTAGAGCGGGAGCTGATGGTTTTTGTAGGGATGGAGCATCGAAGGTTTTCTGTAGGTGTTCCGAATAGATGATTCTCTTATTTTTTCAGCGAGTAATGAGGACTTCCAATGCAATGTTGTCATTTTCCTCACTGATTTCAATGGTTTTAATGGCTCGAAGTGCATGACTAGTGAGTGTAGATTTGAGGTAGTGAAATTTAGTAGTCTTACTCAATGTAGGATTAGAATGAACGAGGGACTTGAAGGTTTCATAGAAATCCCACCATTTTGGGATCTCACCTGAAAAAATATGAAGTTGTGGGGTAGATAATTTCATATATTTTAAAGGTGGGCTTTGAAACGGATCAACCGTCTCTGAAACTTTCTTAGAGATTTCAGATGCACACTCAACTCAAGACGCCCGTTGTAGTAAAACTCTTCGTATTGGGAATGAATACCATCGGAATCCTTTGATTTATCTTTATCTGTGTCTTCTATTCTTCCCTGGACATCATCAAAAAATATCCAGAGTAGAAATTTGTAGCTCCATTTGTTGAAAGGTTATGTTTTCTGCATCAATTCTCTCCAAAAAAATTATGACACGATCGAGTTGGCCGCAAATTACTGAGCGACGATTCTTGAGGCTTTTCAATTATTCTAACATCTTTCCTTTTGTCGAGTTTACACTTGATATTTTTTCATATTCATATTTTTGGTTAAAATTTTATTAAATATGAAATTTATTCAATTATCTCAAAAAATAAAAATGCTTTCACGAAAATCACGCCGGGGTCACCATGTACTTCTTAAATAATAAGCTTTTTTTATTATTCTTCATGATTGACTTGAATTTCTTAGATTGACTAACCAAAACGACCAAAATGATTTGACACCTTTTTCAATAGAATGGAGAAATTGAAAACATTTTATTCAGGAAATGTTACGATATAGATTAGATTAGATTATTTTTTTTATTGATTATAAGATAATACATATATACAATTCTTATAAATATTTTAAAGCATGGCTATAAGCCGTCTGCCGATTTCTTAATTTGACTTTGAGAGTGTACAAAATTAAATCAGATAAAAATAATAAAATTAGTAAAATTTTCTGAAATACAAAATTTTATTAAAAAAAAAAAAAGAAAAAATAAATGAGCTTAAACATTGGATTTTTATTTTAACAAACATGCGAAAGCAAGATTGTAATAAGTTTTAAGCAGCAAAAGATGTGATATTTTATTTCGAATTATTTCTGATGAAACGAAATATAGATATAGATAATACATGCTACATAAATTAAAGATTACAATTTAACAGAATTACGGAATATAAATATTTTAAGTCAGTTAAGTGAAAAAACTGCAACATCTTTAATAGATAGGCTTTAAGTTTAGCTAAAACAAAAATTGGGTTCTAATTTATTTCAATTATGAAAGCGGCTTTTAGTTTAGCCAAAACAAAAATGGTTTTTAAATAATTTCAAAAGTGAAAGTGGGCTTTTAGTTTAGCTAAAACAAAATTTATAAAGTGTGTGTATTGCTCACGAATTCACGACAGATTCGAATATGTATTTCGGTAGTTCTTTGCATAGGAAACAAATTGTACCAGCAGTTTCCAACCACATTCCCCATTCAGAATACTGATGCATTCTTCGAACGCCAAATAACTCTTGCTGAAGAAAAGTCTGCGGATTTCTTGCAATATAAGACAAACCCGTAAAAAATGAAAGACGTCTTGGTTTTGGTATAAATTGCACAGAGAACAAAGAGGGTAAATGTCTGTACGATATGGCCTGAAATTAAGTTCAATAACTTCAGTTCTGATTTTAAAGATTAGACTCATATCTAAACCATTGAGATCATTTCTGAAATAATTGTTCTCGCCCAGACTGAAATTTAAATTTCTATATATAGCCCTAGAGTTTGATCCCCTAGCCCTATCAAGGTACCTCTGATACAATCGCTCATCTACAATTGCGATACAGTTATACAAAATATTTTGCCAATCTGTTACATTCTCAGAACTCAAATTCAAAGTAACTTGATGGCCCAGAGCTAGGTCTTGCCAGTTCTTAAAAGGAATGTAGCCGCACTGAAGAGAAATAACTAATATTCTTTTATGTAAGTTGCTATCAGGCTTTTTCATAATTTTAGACAAAAAATCAACATTAGCCTTCAGATTTCTAACATAAATTAGCGGTAATCCGGACTCACCATAAATCGCATAGTTGGGAGTGTTCGAAGGTAGTCTAAATATTATTTTAAAAAAATATCTTTGATCTGTTTCGCACTACTCCAACCATTGGTATCCGTACAATTCATTACCATAATAAAAACAACTGTTTATCGTGGCTTCAAATACTTTGAATTTTGCAATAGGGTCTATATGACTATTTTTAAAAAAAATTTGTCCACATTGTATTTATTGCTGTTTTGGCAACAGCCAATTTTGCTTTTATATGAGCTCTGATGGCTTAATTGTATGAAATAACGAAGCCAAAATATTTGAATTCATTCCCAACTTCTATATTCATGCCATCCAATGACCAGTTCCTTGAATTTCTATCAGAATGTTTTCTGAAGATCATAATCTTAGGTTTCGATGAGTTGATTTTAAGATCCCATAAATCGCAGTAAGATTTAAGCTTATTTATTTGGAGTTGAAGTGTTATTGGATTATCAGTAAAAATAACGAGATCATCCGCATACAGTAATAGTTTTACAAATATATAGCCAAAGGAAAGTCCACCATTTATCGTTGATAAATAATGGGAACATCAAACGGCTTAAGACATATCCTTGCGGCGCACCTTCTCCAGATCCTAAAGATTTAGACTGTTGGTTACCACTGCATACCATTGCAGACATATTCAGTAAGAGCTGTTCATAAACCCGAATAAATTTAGTTGATACACCCATTACTGCGAGTTAATATATCAGTGGCCGTCTATTGATAGTGTCAACTGCCGCCTTAAAATCTATCATCAATGCATACAAAGGCTTTTTCTTGTCAATAAAGCGCCTTGCTATGCTTGAATTAAGCTAAATAAATGCATTCGCACTCGGGTTAATCTTTGTAAGACTCGGGGAGCATGCAACAGCTTCGTTAACGTGAAGAAGAAAATGATGCGAACTGGCGCATTTACCACAGGTTGGAAACTTACAGTTTTTGACTTCGTGATCATTTCTGAGACAGTTAGCACATAATTGTTTGATCTGATCATCGGAATACCTCTCAGCGATAGGAAGTCGAATAAATTGTATCATCTAGTTATAAAATGACCTGAACCCGAGCAATATATACACTTTTAATTAAATGCTGCGTTGCCTTTAGTCAATGTAAGATTCTTGGGGCTCGATTTCTTACTAGCACGCATAAAGGTGTTTTTACTTGCCTGTGAATTCGATGTGGTTCTAGAGCATTTCAGTACTTGGCAGCGCTTTACAATAAATTTTGTGAATTCTATTAAAGTGGGCAGCTTATCAATGTGGTACTCCTCTAGTCATCTATTGCGAGTTATTGCATCGAGTTTTGAGCACATGAGGTCTATTAAAACATCGTCCCACTGATCAACGGGTCGAATAAGTGATGTAAGAGCAGGTACATGGCTGTTAAAGTCATTCAGGAGTACTCTTAGAGCGGGAGCTGATGGTTTTTGTAGGGATGGAGCATCGAAGGTTTTCTGTAGGTGTTCCGAATAGATGATTCTCTTATTTTTTCAGCGAGTAATGAGGACTTCCAATGCAATGTTGTCATTTTCCTCACTGATTTCAATGGTTTTAATGGCTCGAAGTGCATGACTAGTGAGTGTAGATTTGAGGTAGTGAAATTTAGTAGTCTTACTCAATGTAGGATTAGAATGAACGAGGGACTTGAAGGTTTCATAGAAATCCCACCATTTTGGAACTTCACCTGAAAAAATATGAAGTTGTGGGGTAGATAATTTCATATATTTTAAAGGTGGGCTTTGAAACGGATCAACCGTCTCTGAAACTTTCTTAGAGATTTCAGATGCACACTCAACTCAAGACGCCCGTTGTAGTAAAACTCTTCGTATTGGGAATGAATACCATCGGAATCCTTTGATTTATCTTTATCTATGTCTTCTATTCTTCCCTGGACATCATCAAAAAATATCCAGAGTAGAAATTTGTGCTCCATTTGTTGAAAGGTTATGTTTTCTGCATCAATTCTCTCCAAAAAAATTATGACACGATCGAGTTGGCCGCAAATTACTGAGCGACGATTCTTGAGGCTTTCCAATTATTCTAACATCTTTCCTTTTGTCGAGTTTACACTTGACGTCATATTTTTGGTTAAAATTTGATTAAATATGAAATTTATTCAATTATCTCAAAAAATAAAAATGCTTTCACGAAAATCACGTCGGGGTCACCATGTACTTCTTAAATAATAAGCTTTTTTTATTATTCTTTATGATTGACTTGAATTTCTTAGATTGACTAACCAAAACGACCAAAATGATTTGACACCTTTTTCAATAGAATGGAGAAATTGAAAACATTTTATTCAGGAAATGTTACGATATAGATTAGATTAGATTAATTTTTTTATTGATTATAAGATAATACATAATATACAATTCTTATAAATATTTTAAAGCATGGCTATAAGCCGTCTGCCGATTTCTTAATTTGACTTTGAGAGTGTACAAAATTAAATCAGATAAAAATAATAAAATTAGTAAAATTTTCTGAAATACAAAATTTTATTAAAAAAAAAGAAAAAAAACGAGCTTAAACATTGGATTTTTATTTTAACAAACATGCGAAAGCAAGATTGTAATAAGTTTTAAGCAGCAAAAGATGTGATATTTTATTTCGAATTATTTCTGATGAAAAGAAATATAGATATAGATAATACATGCTACATAAATTAAAGATTACAATTTAACAGAATTACGAAATATTAATATTTTAAATCAGTTAAGTGAAAAAACTGCAACATCTTTAATAGATAGGCTTTAAGTTTAGCTAAAACAAAAATGGGGTTCTAATTTATTTCAATTATGAAAGCGGCTTTTAGTTTAGCCAAAACAAAAATAGGTTTTTAAATAATTTCAAAAGTGAAAATGGGCTTTTAGTTTAGCTAAAACAAAATTTATAAAGTGTGTGTATTGCTCACGAATTCACGACAGATTCGAATATGTATTTCGGTAGTTCTTTGCATAGGAAACAAATTGTACCAGCAGTTTCCAACCACATTCCCCATTCAGAATACTGATGCATTCTTCGAACGCCAAATAACTCTTGCTGAAGAAAAGTCTGCGGATTTCTTGCAATATAAGACAAACCCGTAAAAAATGAAAGACGTCTTGGTTTTGGTATAAATTGCACAGAGAACAAAGAGGGTAAATGTCTGTACGATATGGCCTGAAATTAAGTTCAATAACTTCAGTTCTGATTTTAAAGATTAGACTCATATCTAAACCATTGAGATCATTTCTGAAATAATTGTTCTCGCCCAGACAGAAATTTAAATTTCTATATATAGCCCTAGAGTTTGATCCCCTTGCCCTATCAATGTACCTCTGATACATTCGCTCGTCTACAACTGCGATACAGTTATACAAAATATTTTGCCAATCTGTTACATTCTCAGAACTCAAATTCAAAGTAACTTGATGGCCCAGAGCTAGGTCTTGCCAGTTCTTAAAAGGAATGTAGCCGCACTGAAGAGAAATAACTAATATTCTTTTATGTAAGTTGCTATCAGGCTTTTTCATAATTTTAGACAAAAAATCAACATTAGCCTTCAGATTTCTAACATAAATTAGCGGTAATCCGGACTCACCATAAATCGCATAGTTGGGAGTGTTCGAAGGTAGTCTAAATATTCTTTTAAAAAAATATCTTTGAACTGTTTCGCACTCCTCCAACCATTGGTATCCGTACAATTCATTACCATAATAAAAACAACTATTTATCGTAGCTTAAAATACTTTGAATTTTGCAATAGGGTCTATATGACTATTTTAAAAAAAAAATTGTCCACATTGTATTTATTGCTGTTTTGGCAACAGCCAATTTTGCTTTTATATGAACTCTGATGGTTAAATTGTATGAAATAACGAAGCCAAAATATTTGAACTCATTCCCAACTTCTATATTCATGCCATCCAATGACCAGTTCCTTGAATTTCTATTAGAATGTTTTCTGAAGATCATAATCTTAGATTTCGATGAGTTGATTTTAAGATCCCATAAATCGCAGTAAGATTTAAGCTTATTTATTTGGAGTTGAAGTGTTATTGGATTATCAGTAAAAATAACGAGATCATCCGCATACAGTAATAGTTTTACAAATATATAGCCAAAGGAAAGTCCACCATTTATCGTTGATAAATAATGCGAACATCAAAGGGCTTAAGACATATTCTTGCGGCGCACATTCTCCAGATCCTAAAGATTTGGACTGTTGGTTACCACTGCATGCCATTGCAGACATATTCAGTAAGAGCTGTTCATAAACCCGAATAAATTTAGTTGATACACCCATTACTGCGAGTTAATATATCAGTGACCGTCTATTGATAGTGTCAACTGCCGCCTTAAAATCTATCATCAATGCATACAAAGGCTTTTTCTTGTCAATAAAGCGCCTTGCTATGGTAGTGAGCGCGAAAATTTGATCCAACGTCGATAGGTTTGCTTGAAAACCAGCTTGAAAACAACTTATCAAATTATTTAATTGTACCCAATTTGAAAGCCTAAGGTAGAGGATTTGAGTAAAGAGTTTTCTCAGCAAGTTTAACACCGAAATAACTCTATAACTCTCAGCTTCATTTGGGTTACCTTTCTTAAAAATTGCAGTTATCTTCGCCAAGCGAAAACTTCTGGGAAAAGTCTCTTCACTAAACATTTTTTTTTAAAGATGTAGAATAAAATCAAGAAGTTCAGGAGTTGAATTCTTATAAAATTCTATAGGAATCCCGTCAGACCCTGGAGCTTTATTGTTCTTCATTTTATGAAGAGATATAAGTAACTCAGGCATTGTAAAAATAGAATCTAGCTCTGGAACCAAAACGTTTGGGAGTGCAAAACTTATTGAATTTTGATTTGGGTCAGGAAGCAGAAGATTTTCAAAATATGAAGCGAGCTGGTCAACACTAATACTCAAAGACGTTGATTTACTGCATCTTCCCAGTACCTGAATAGTACACCAGGTCGACTTAGAGTCTCTGCAATCAATGAGCTTTTTAGCCGCTTTTTAGCTCCCTAACAAGTTTTAAAAATTTGATCAATTTATTTCTACTTTTTCTGCACTCCTCGTCATACCATTTAGATTTAGACCACGGTAAGGTGAAACGGGAGCTACAAGCAGATGCAGACTTTCGTATTAGCTCGAACGCAGCGTTCGTCGAATCTTCTACTGACTCATATAACTGATGGTTGGTTGAAATCATGTTGAGCCTTAAATTTTGTCTATACGTATACAATGCCCGTTTACGCTCAACCCATCTAAGCTTGCTATTAAGAGGAGTATTGTCTTCATTGTGGTTATGAATATTTTGTGACGAATACTCACAGGAAACTACAATAGTTAGATGAGATGAAAAGTTGGCAGGAAACACCTCAAAATTTTTAACAATATTAATCCAATCCCCTTTTACCAAACAATAGTCAATTATAGAACATCCTTGGGCTGATATAAAAGTAAAATTTAACTTAGCATCTCCAATTGAAACACCAATACAAAAAAGCCAAAATCCTCAGCCATTTCAATGACTTTCCTTTCGTGTTTAAGCGTTCATCCAGCGAGATTCTTTCGAATGAAAAGTATCCACTGCTCATGATCGGGGAATTCTGAAAGTTGCTCATACGTCCATTTAAATCACCGATTAGCATTATGTTTTCGTGATCATTATTCAAAAGAAAATTCTACAGATCCTCAAAATCTGATTCCCATACATTGTAATTAAGATAAAGTGGCACAATTTGAAAATGTTTTGAATCACACAAGATATTTATTATAATTTTGTTTTCACTATTTTTTAAACTGATCTGAAAATTGTCTTTGCTTTTATAACCGATCAGCATCTCACCACTTGCTCTACCTATTTTATTATTTCTAATAGCAGGGATAAATAGTGTTCTAAAATTTTCTAAATATATAAGATATTGCATTTCTTTTCCTTCTTCAAGAAATGTTTCTAATAAAATAATAATTAATTTGATAGTGGAGATTTTTTAATTTTTTTTTATTATAAATTAAAGATTTTATTTTTAACAACTTAAACACAAATTATTTATTTTTGCTTAAATGTACATTTATTTAAAATAATAATATCATTATTTGAAATTAGTTTCAAAAAATCAGGCATTAATAATTTGTTTTTTAGACCAGCTATATTATACCAGAAAATATTAAATTACAATATAAAAAGTATATTTTATTTCAGCCTTGCCAACATATTGCAACGAACTAGGGTGGTAACACAAGTAGCTCCACAGCGTCATCTATAAGTTGTTCAGTAAACTCAGCGTTCAGGAAATTAGTCAATTGGTAGCAACACATTTAATTTCTTCGGCAAAAGCCAATCCCAAACCGATTTCCCAAACAATTAAATCAATTTACAACAATTTACTTTTTCTCATAATAAGTCACAACCGCCCATTGATCCTTTTTTCTTGTTATCTGCTGCCAATGGCACACTAATTCCGACATTCGGCTCCAAATTGCTCCAAGTAGACATGAGTCTTAGACGAAATCTCATCCATGCTTTTATCTTAGCATCAGTAAAGCGACCCATAATCGGAGCCGACATTTGAGCTAAATTTGGTCTAATGATTGACATTAAAAATAAAAGGATTTTAGACCCATTCACAAACATACACGTCTGTGGTTCGATAATGAGAACAAGTGTTCCCACTCCAATACACTTTGAAATAAATAACGAATACGGCCAAATACTGTCTTATTTTACCGCTATAACAAAAGAACATAACTATTTCAGTTCTTGTCAAAGGCGACTCGATGCAGAATAGTTTAGGGCTGCAAAAATTGAATCCGAGCACATGCTGCGACTGGGCATCATCCGACCTTCGTCTTCACCCCCTTGCTCACCCCTTCTCTTGGTTAGAAATAAGAATCAAGATTGGAGGCCATGTGGCTTACCGTTGGCTTAAGTCCATTACAATCCTTGACCGGGGTCGAATTCCACACATCCAAGATTTCACTATGAATGCAGACGGCTGCACGAGGTTTTCGATACTCGTTATAATCAGGGTATACCATTTGATCCCAGTAGCGGCGGAAGATATTTACAAGAGAGCCATAACTACTCCCTTCGACATGTTCGGCGCGCAAACGTTCCAACGGTTTATAAACGAAGTTTGTTTTGGTCTCGACTTCGTATTTGACTATATAGATGATTTATTGGCAGCAAAAATGGAGCATAACATAAAACGCCCCTTAAAATACTCTTCAAGCGCTTGAATAATACGGAATAAAATAAATGTGTTTTTAGTGCCACAACCTTAGATATTTTAAGCCACAAGATCACCTAAGATGTTATTTTTCCAAAGCAAAGACCGAGATGAATTTTCCAAAGCCCGCTTCAATTTAAAAATCACAGAGATTCGTAGGAATGATAAATTATTATCATCGCGACATCCCCAAAATAGCTCAAATTTTGGCACGGCTTCATGAGCACCTGGCTGTTGAAGCTAAGTTTAAAAAATCAAAGAGTTTTTTTCTGGCCCGATCATCCTGAGTTTACGTGTCACGAAAGCAAACGGTGAGTACAGTATAGCCACTGACGCATCAAACAACGCTGTAGACGCGATTCTTCAGCAATGAAGCAGGGAATCTTGGGAGCCAATAGCATTTTTTTCTAAAAAAATCGCGATCACATCTATGTTCTAAGCGTTCCCATGCTTCGAAATAATTCGCTTCCGATAACGGAATATGTTTGCTCAGATCTAGCGTACGTTCGCGAAGAAATGATTTCAAATAATGAAACCTTTGTATATCCGTTAAATTTTCTTTTTAATCGACTGATACCGTAAAAAATCTCTTAACGACGGCCAATCCTTATAATCGCCGAAAATGGAGGATTAACTAATTTTAGAAGCTGAATACAACAGCGTTCTGAGGCGCCGCCGCCGTTAAGTTTGTCGAGCAGTGAGGTTTGTTGCTTTGCAAGCTTTTCAATCGCCGTGTCATCATTGTGCAATTTCGAAACTTCTTACTTTTTACGAATGGCTGCTAACAATTTCGCGTGAGCTTCGAAGAAACGCGATTCATAACCGGAATATTCAGTTTAGTAACCTTCAAGTTCATCAGGTTGAACCGTTTCTAGAACTGCGTCATAAAAATTACCGAATTCTGTCCAAGCCTGATTTAAACTTTCAAATCAGATCTCTAACATTTCAAGAGAGACAGAAATTGAAATTGTGCTCGAGTTAACCGTCCCTTCGTATTTCCGTATTTTTGTTTCAGCAAACCACCGTAAAAAAACAATAACAAACCAATTCCGCAAATTAAGCAAAATATAAGTTCCGATTAAACCTGTCTTTGAAATTTAATGAAGTGAATGTACAGTTGTTTAACCTCGTAAATATCGCTATACGGTATAGGTATGTATCCACGATGTAAGCATACATACAGAAAAATCAAGCCGGCACACACAAATCACTTTACTAATTTAATTAAAACGAACTGTATTGTTTTTATAATTTTGGTCAATTAAAAATCCGACGACGAAGGACTATTATTGGTCGAAAAAAAAACAATGACCAGGAACAAATGAACCACAAGTTAATTCAACCAACTTCCCCATATAAAAAATATCCTCAAGCAAATAAAATATGACATTTATTTAATTAAAAATGTAGTGTATACATTTTATTTTCTGCTACCAACTAACCTGGCTGACGATCAAATCCAAAAAAATCGAACCCACGACGATTCAAATTTAGCAAGTTTACAAAACAATTAAGTAGGTATATAGAGTATGCACATTACAAAAGAAAACTAAAGAGAACAAGTAAAATTAGCTGTTAATGTAAGGATAATGATTCAAGCTTAACATTTGAGTGGATTTTATGTGGTCATAGAGTAAAATGACAAATCTTTGTTTAATAATAATTAGAAATTTTACCAATATTAATCTGAGTAAATTTATTCCAAAACACATACAAAGCCTTCAAAATAATAGTAGCACTATTATAGAACACTTATTGTAAAGGTATTTTTATACGTTTTTCTTATTTCTATCGTTTATGTTGCTATGTAAATATGACAACTAAGCAACCGTTATTAACCAAAGCTCCGTATCAAAATAATAGAAGTCCATTGGTTGGTGGGAAAAAATGTTATTTTCCCGACTTATTTCTAAAATTTTAATTTTTGTGGCCTGATAAGTAGATTGATTTCGGAAGACTATTTGTATATTCGCTTCGTAATTATGTGCTCACCACGAAAGCGATAACTTATTTATCAAATTCAGGAACTCACGGGCGGAAGCCGGTTATATCCTCAGAAGTGTGAATGCTATTTTTGGAAAACATTATCGGCTGAACAACGATGCAATATTCATATCAAATTGGACTAATTTTCCCCTCCAGGATGAAGTTTTTTTCAGCTAGCAAATTAAAAAAGAAATACAACAAAGTCCTCAGTAGTCACCATACCTACCATTATGGACTACGATGGCCACAGTTTTTTTTCTTCCTACTTAACACGGTTACCACATAAGAGGTTTTTAACTGAAATTGGATCTTGCCTTGATTTTGTTGAGGAAATTATTCTCAAGCGGTAACCCTGTCCTCGTGATTTTATGTCCTTTGCTTTTCGCTTTTCGTCTTTTGGTGTATTTTCATTTTTCTCAGTACAGCATAGCAATATACGAGTAGTAGTCTATTGTCAAAAATGTTCTTGTTGTGCTTGCGATCGTGAGAGGTTGATCTTGTTCGCCCGGACAAGAGAATAAAAAAAATGTGTGTAGATGTTTTATATTGGTGGTGATAAACTATGTTGCTTTTAGAAGGCCGAATTAATTTTTTTTTAATTTTAACTATATACCTGCAAGACCTAAGGTCCTTCAAATGCAACATTAATTGCACGGCACTAATTTGGCACATGGATTTGAGAACCAGGTATTTACTGTCTCATTTTAACCCATGGGCGACATCCAATTCAAATTGTAGGTATAGAAAGGAATGCCCCTAGCGTGGGCACCTAGCCCACACGTCCTAGTTAGCAATCAAGCACCTTATACACTGCGCGATTGCTACCCACAATTTCATCTATTTTTACTCTCTACAAGGTTAGAAAAACAAAACAATTTAACAGAAAATATATTCTGAGTAAATTATTTAAAATATTTTTAAATCTCGGTATTATCCCAGGATGCCGGGATCGAAGTTTTGTAATCCCGGAATTGAAACGAACATTCCGGGATTGAAATCTCTACACAATTCTACAAACATAAGCATTTAGGTTTCATTTTTATGTTGCATAAATAGTTAACTTTCCCATCAACAGAAACAGGAACAAAATACCTGAAAAGAAAAAGAACATAATTGAAAAAAAGACTTTGTCTACTTACATATGTACACGCGCCAGAAGTAAAACTTCCCTAATTGGAAAATACTTTTACTTGCTAAACAGATAAGTTGGGTTAGGCTAAAGTGGCCGCCAGAAAAATCACTGACACACTTAAACCTTAGACAGATCCATTGTGATACCACATTAAGAGATATTTGCTCTTTAATTAAACCAATTGGAGCCTCCAATGAAGCGACATCGCCGGTGAATCTCTATGTTGCTAAGATCACTGGTCTCGTCGAAGAAGTATTCTCCCAGGTGCAATCTACGTCCTTGAGAGAGAGCAGGACATGAGCAAAGAAGATGGGAGATAGTCTCCTCTGCCTCTTCATCCATAAAGCTTCTGCAAAATCATTGGAGAAAACGCCAAGTCTCTTGACGTGTCTGCCAATCAAGCAGTGTCCACTTACGACACTTATTACGGAGCCATGTTGTTTCCTGCTCAAAGGGAGTAGACCTTTTGAGCGTCTTGGGTCTATTTCTGGCCAGATTGGTCTGGTAGGCAGGCAAGTAGTGAAATTTAACCATCTTAAATTTATTTGTTTTATAGAGTTTTGATATAATATGAGCTTGCATTTAGCGATTGGCATACCGCTTTCATCCATTTTTAGTAGAATTGGTATTTGGGTTCCATTTCTGTTGAGTTCACTGGCTTTGCAATTTCCGAAAATATCTCTTTGTCGTTCGGTTTTTGAACTGTCCGTATAAAAAAGTGGGTTGACTCATCTCTTAAGAACCTCTCATCCTCCCAATCTGATCTTCGGAGAATGGAAACTTGGAAGTTATTGTCAAAGCTTAGCTGGTGTGTGGTGTAGTCGGATCGTTCTAGTTTTGATCCTACTTTGTTCGGAATATTAGAATGGCATATTAATTGCAAGTCCATTGAGAGATGGCTTTCAGACAAATGGCTGTACTCGCTTCCACTTGCTTACTAAAAATATCGAGGGGTGTATGGTTAAGTAGTATGTTATGGGCAGCCGAGGGTGTAGATCAGAGTGCTCCACTGATACATGAGCTGGCTGACCCTTGGAACTTATTCAATTTGTCACAATATGTGACTTTGTTCAATGCAGTCCACCAAACTGCTACCCCATAAGTAAGTATCGATCAGACTACCGCTGAGTACAATCAATGGGTAATCTGTGACTGTGGCAATAATCCGCATTTATTCCCAATGGTTTGTTTTGCAAGAGAAGAGTGCAACTGTTGCTTTTGTTACTCTTATATTGGATTTCCAGTTTAGTTTTTTGTCTAGTATAAGACCTAGATACTTAGCTCCATCTGAGAAAGTCAGTGGCGTGCCATTTGTTGCTGGTGGTACAAGTTGTGGATTTTTTCCATAGAAGTGGGGATAAAACACCACCTTGCAAAGGAACTCTGCTACCATATCTTCTTTCTGAGTATTCCTCCAGGGCTGAGTTGATTGTCCTGCTGTCCAGCATGAGACTAATAAACTCTGTCATTGAGTAAGAAACCTTAAGATTTCTCAGCGGTGCAATTATTTCCACTTTGCTAAAATTGTTGAAAGCACCTTCAATGTCACCGAATCCTACAAGAGGGCACTCTTCATGATGAATGAATATTCTATATATTTTACAAGTGTGTGTAAGGCAAAGGGATGTATGTGAGGTCAAGCCATCCATTTAGAATAACATCCAGGATATGTATGACTATAACTGAGGTTATTTGGATTTCGGAAGGTATTAAAGCTCTTTATTGCCCAAAGTAGTGTTTCCTTTGTAATCAGACCAAGACTATTATTGTTTTTAGAGCCTGTCCATAATTGTTCAGTGCTGCAACTATTTTGTGAGCTACCTGGGAAGTGAGTATCTAGTAGCAAGGATAGCAACCCTTCGCTTGAGTTGGTCCATGCAACGTAAGATGTTTTTACGGACTAAGGTATCGGGGGATGTTTTGAGAGAATTTTTCTTAGTGTTGAATCTACAGAAGTGTCCGCTTAGTTTTCACAGAAGTTTCTCCATGAAGCTCTTTCACTCTTCCTTAAATGATTTTTGTAGATTTTAAGGGACTCCTTGTACGAGTCCTAATCTGAATCTTGTCTTGATTTTTAGCTCTGTTGAAAAGCTTTTTACAGTTTTTCCTGAGCAGTGCTAGCCACAAACTGGTTTTTGTTTTCCTCTTATCTGAATAAGAGCACAAGAGATGCCCATTGATCTATGAGTACGATACAAAACTGTTGTGAAAGTGTTTGGTTCAATTTTTATATCGCTCCCGCACTTTTCTTTAAATTAAATTAGTAAAACTCACAAAAAGTACTTAAAAAACCAATAACATCCAAGGTTTATCAAAATATTTTTCAAAAAAGTGTTAATATAACAGGTAACCTTAGTTATATAAGTTTTTAAACAAATTCCGAAGTTGTCTCACTTGTCACATGACTGAGAACAAAAGAAAACTAATCCAAACTTCACTAGAAGAACACCCTTTATCCAAGGCACCAATTATAAACAGAACGCAAATAGCTTATAAATCGCACCGCACCATGTCTATTTCTGATATCGATCTTAAAAAAATAAAAAATATTATAGAAGAATCTCTGCACACAGAGCTTGAGAGAGCAACTGCAAAGTTAGCTACAAAAGAGGATTTTGCAAAGCTGAATGCTGAAATAAATTTACTACGGACACATAATGAGGATTTATCCATGCAGGTTCGACATTTCGAAACTAGGTGCAATGCTTTGGAAGAGGAGTTGGAGATGTAGGGCAGGGAGTTAAAAGGAAAAAACATCATCTTCACTATGCCGAAAGCGAATATTGATCCACAGATGAAAATACAATCTCT
Source organism: Philhelius pedissequus (assembly GCA_910595825.1). NCBI lineage: Eukaryota > Metazoa > Arthropoda > Insecta > Diptera > Syrphidae > Philhelius > Philhelius pedissequus. The sequence continues at coordinate 151,267,320 of OU343160.1, forward strand.
TAGTCAACTTTTGCTTGGCGAATCGCATCGAATACCTGAAGCAACAAGGCTAACCGAAAACGAACATATCATCAAACAGAAACTTAACACCCGCTCGAATGAAAATGCCACAAAAATGCTCCAAAACCCTTCCAAGCTCAAAGGCGCAAGTGTTTTTATACAACGAGACCTAACGAAACAATCGGATCCTTCTTGGCTACAAAAAAATAATTAAAACAAAACAACCAACAGAAGCAGTAGTAATTAAAAACAACAATAACTATAGTAGTTTCGGAAAAAACATTTTATTTAAATAATATTAATTCACTTAAATATTAAAACGAAGATGGAGAAAACCAACTACGCGAAATGTTTGGTGAACTTAATCTCGAAGCTGTCAAAGCCATATCAGCAATTAGACGTCGCAGTGAATGGTCTATACCAGTTGATGTAATTCCACCAGGGATGCCACTTTACTCAAATTAGCGGAGTTCTAATACTTTAGTACAAGATTGAAATTGAAATGTCGTCAGCTCAGCACCATTATATTCTTTTAAAATTGTATCATAGAATGTGTCAGGGCTAAATAACAAACATTTATTTATAGATTTTTTTAACTATTTGAATGACTTTGATATATTTTTTCTTTACGAAACACATGTAACAAGTGAAAATCTAAGTAAATTTTTAAAATATTTAAATGGATTTAAATTAGTTTCAAATGCGGCAGTTAGAACATATACAAAAGGACGTGCAAGCGGCGGAACACTGTATGGTAAAAACATCTTTACTAAAAATGTATACTTTTGAACAATTGGATGATGTTACTGTTGTAAAACTTTTACACAAAAATGATATGTACATTCTTCCATTTGACATCAATTGTAACAAGCGGGCATTAGACTACGAGCGGTTTAGCAAGATCATGTTACATTTGTCAAACAAAAGTTTTCTTATAATAGGTGATTTCAATGCAAGAACCAACAACTTCCAGGTAACAACAATCCACAACTCAAATAACCGTAACAACAATAAACCGCAACAACAGAAATTCCAAGGACAATGTATGCAATCAAAATGGTACCAATCTTCTTGAAGTCTTGCAGATGTATGACTGTATAATTTTGAGCGGTTGTACTAACGGAGACACTGATGGTCACTATACGTTTATAGGAGATCAATGAAAATCTGTGATTGATTACTGCGCTGCAAATAGTGAATGGATTGAGCTTATAACAAAAATCGAAGTACAAAGTAAGAACTACTCAGACCACATGCCAATTGCTGTTGAATGGTCAGAAGAAATAACACCATTTCAAAGAAATCTTCGGCTGATTCCGAAGCTCAGATGGAAACAGGAAGACTTATTGGCATACCAAAACAAGCTCGATATAAATCTTCAGAGACTGAATGACAGGACTAACTCAGCGGATGAACGCGCAAATCAATTTGTTTCTTGTATAAGAGTACCCTCAAAGTTTCGTAAGGCTTTTAAAAAATATATTTTGACAAAGAGTGTATGAAAGCTAGAAAGAAGTCCTTTGTCCTTCTAAATGCACTCCCAAACTCAAACTGTCAAAACTGAAAAATTGATACAACATAGCAAATAAAAGATACAAAAATCTGTGTTTCAGGAAGAAGACTGAATTCGAAAACCATCCAGCCGATTAACTTGGTAAAACAAGAGATTCAAGAGAATTTTGGAAGGTGACAAATGACATAATTGGAACGAATTTTAAAATAGGACCAGGAGTATCTGCTAACGAACTTTCAACTCACTTCAAAAATATTTTAAAAAATAAAGCAGATCTTGTATTTTCTTATGCAGAACCTTTTTTCGTTGACAATATATTGGGTAGTGAAATCACAGTAGCTGAAGTACAGCTTGTTGTCGTCAAGGTAAAAGATGGAAAAGCTCCAGGAGAAGATGGGATTCCATACGAATATTTCAAGAACGCCACACCAACCTTTATATGTCAACTTACATCCTTTTTCAATGAAGTGTTTTCAAAAGAAGACATTCCTAGATCATTTAAAAGGTCTGTTATATTCCATATTCACAAAAAAGGAGATATCAACAATGTAGACAATTATAGAGGCATATCGTTTATGAACGTCATCTCAAAATTGTTCTGTGGAGTACTTGTTAATAGATTGGAAACATGGGTGGAATATAACCATACACTAAGTCAATTCCAAGCTGGCTTCAGGAAAAAATTTTCAACCATTGACCATATCTTCGTACTAACCTCCATCGTAAAAGCATTTCAAGCGAGGAACAAGAAAGTCTATGCATTTTTCGTAGACTTTAAGTCTGCTTTTGATCTTGTGAATCGAAATGCACTTTTCTCCAAGCCCTCACAACTAGGCATATTCTTGAAGTTAATCCGTGTAGTGAAGAAGATGTATGCAGAATCAAAAGCTGCTGCGTGGGATGGATCAACTTATTCAGAATTGTTTAAAACAGATTCTGGTGTTAAGCAAGGATGCAAATGATGTTGAATCTTACTTACCTGGAAGTATCCGGATTGCTGATTTAACCATAAATGTCCTTTTATATGCTGATGACTTAGTGATACTTTCCGATACTCCAGTCAATTTCCAGCTAATGATTAATCGTCTCGCGGATTATTGCATGAAATGGAGACTTACCATTAACGCAGATAAATCAAAAGTTATAGTATTCTCAAGATCTGTCTGGTATCAATCAACATATAATTGGTACTGCAATGAAAATCTTTTAAAGGTAGCTTCTGAGTATAAGTACCTGGCAGTAGTTCCTAACAAAACTATAGATTTCAACAATCATATAACCATCAAAGCTAAAACTACACAAAGTCTGTTAAATCTATCTTGGAGAAATATCTTTTCGAATCAACGAATAGTAGTTTCAGCGAAATACATTTTATTTGATGCTGCTGTTCACTTTGCTATGCTGCCCAAGTATGGGGAATTAACGAATACGAGTCGATAGAAAAATTTCACAGATGCTTTTGCAGAAACTTTTTAATTTACCCTTAAACACACCGAACTATGCTCTATATCTGGAAACAGGGCTACCCAAAATTTTTACTGGCACTCTGAAATCACAGGCAGACTACATTGCCAAGGTGTTGTCTCATCGCGATGACCAACTGACTAAATGAATGGCACTATACGAGCTAAGAAACGAGGACTAGTGGGTGTCAAAATGGAAACATCTGCGAAACAATTGTGGTGAAGTAGTATCGTTAAATTCAGAAAATTTGGGTCATGTAAAAGAACAGCTTTACAAAATAATACAAGCGCATGAAAATTCTGAGCGCGATGGGTTAATAATACAAGCTCGAGAATCAGATAGCAGACTACTTTACTCACTTTACTCACAACTGAACAACTAACCTTATGCAACCAAACTACTTTAATGATTCACTTAATTATAGGGAAATATCATTAATATTTAAAACAAGGTGTGAAGTTCGTGCGCTAAACGGATCTCCTTAGAACAACAGTTTTAACCGATTTTGCACTTTATGTAATTTGAAGCTGAAAGAGGACTGTTTTCACGTCATAAGTATATGCCCCATTTTTGCTGCCCACAGAAAAACATTCGTTGGAAAGGTATGACGCTCCACGAAACTATTTCAGTGCTAAATGATTCCGACTGGAAAAGACATTATTTTTTTTTAAACTTATTTATAAAGATAGGATGTTACTTGTTACCGAATTTGTTTAAATATTTATTAAAAAAAGAAAAAAAAACAGTATTAATGTATGTACTTAATTTGCTTACCGAACTGACGGTAATGCCATAGCTATAAAATTCATCAAAAATTATAAACCTTATATCAAAAACGAAAAAGAAACAATAAATGAATTCCTTACTTACTTACTTACTAACTTACTATTTAGGACTTGGGTTAAGGCCTTGACTTTTTCATCAAGGTGCCTGTTATCTTTGGGTATAGTAAAAAGGGAGAGAATAATTAGCTTTTTTGATGTTTCCCTATATAATTCCCAGTTTTTTGGCTGTTTATGAAATTATTCATCTAAGCAGAACTGGATGTATCTATGATCAGTGAACGAATGTTCCCTTGATACTTTCGATTCCAAAATCGTATGATGAATTATACCAGAGACAAGAGTAATGCCTAAGACCTCTTGTCGGTTCTTGGTAATGAACGTCGGTTCATTTCAGTCCTACGTATAAAATCAAAAAGGGACCCACCATCATTTATATTGGTACTCCCCCATACGGTATGGTGGCCGTTTGTATCACACCCGATAATGAGGCATATTTTCTGTAATTCAGCTGTCGAAATTAGCTCCCTGAGCTTGTTGTCAGGAAGAGGGCCAATGTAATCATGGCCGAGATAGCAAGATGTCTTTCCAATAGTACACAGGTACTATTGGAAACAAAATCAAACTCGAGATTTTAATCAAACTTGACATTACGATGATAGAGAACACAAAAAAGTGGGTCCCATAATTCCTAATGTCTGTGTGTACAACGATCTACGTACATATATACGTGTTTTAAGTGATTATCTGAAATAAATTTTTGGCAAATTCGATTGCCAGTCATATCGGCACTTCCAATGCCAGCCTAACACAACAACTTGTATTTATGGACGATGTGAGTATTGAAGAAGAAGGGTTATGGGCCTGCTTAATGCGAGCAGTTAAAAACTAAAATATAAAAATTTACAAATTTTAAAATGTACGATCAGTAGATCTATAAATTAAAGAAAGAAAAGAAAAAAAATAACAAAAAAAAGTTTAAAAAACTAAAGGAATAACCTGTTAATGCATTTGTTAATCTTAATAGTTAGCAGTTTCAGTTTCTCTAGAAAATTAGATTTTTTTGTTATTATCTACATTTATATTAGTTTTTTTTTTCAGCCCCAACCCTAACGGTACATGCGTACATTTTTGTTTACTATCTTAATTATCACGAAAAGGGCTATAACGAATTTCATACAAAAAACAATATGTGGACTACTATAGCTACATTCTACATTTCGGTATTTTTTTTTTGTAGCTTAGTTTATTCAGCAGATGGATTTCAGGCCACACTACAATATTTGGAATTAGCGGCCCGATTCTCCACCTTAGTATAAATCACAAGTCACAACCCTTTGTGACTATTCCCTGAGAGGATTTTTGTGACTCGATAATATTTATAGAATTCCCCCACAATCGTCACAAGAAAACTCACAACGAAACTCATAACAGCTAAAGGTGATTTGTAGTGGCATTATTGAACCAGCAAGCTAGCTAGCGAAGACGTAAAAAGATGATCTAAGAATTCTGTCCGTGTGTATGTCTCTCTGTCTGTATGTATATATAGACGCCCAGAGCCTAAACGGGTGGGCCGAATTGCTTCAAACTTGGTATATAGAGTTTTTTAAGATATTGTACAGAGGGGAAATTGAATTTTTTTTAGGTTAAGAAGAACTGTACCTGCCATAGAACCGTTACCATAAAGACTATTTTTCTCGAAAACTGCTCAAACGATGTTGATATAAAAAATCAGTGCAGCTTTTTGGTACGACCGATCATATGGTTGAAAAAAAATTTTAAAAATGGTATTTTCTATAGGACGGTTTCTTGTTGCTTTCAACTATCTCATAAATAACTTAACCGATTCTTTCGAAATTTCACACATTTATAGGTGTAGATAGCCTAACTCATACTGCATAGAAATATTTTTAATTAATGTTTTTTTGTATTTTTAAAAGGATTTAAAAAAAATTAATTTATATTTTGAAAAAAATTATTATTTAATATTATTTAACTAGTGCTTACTGACGACGGAAGCATAGATTCCGAAATGTACATGTAATAGAGCTCACTGACGATGAAAGCATAGCTTCCGAAATATACATATAAACAAAAATAAATAATTTGTGTCTATAGTTATTGAAATAAAATCTTTATTTTATAATAAAAAACACGTTAAAAATCTCCACTAACAAATTAATTAAATTATAAATATGAAATAATTAAAATATTTAAATATTATACAAATTAAAAAAAAAACATATTTCCACTACTATCCGTCGTTTTTAATGTTTGGCCGTGTTTCACTTTTTCCTTAACAGCTGGCTATATAAGTACTGAAATTATCACAATCATATCTCCTATTCATTGCTCTCTCAGAGTTGTTGAAGTGCATCCTTTCCAACAACATTCTCTTATTTTGGTGCCTTTCCACTTCCAATACTCTAACATTCTCTAAGTCAGGCTTGTGGTCCTTCTCTATATAAAGGAGCGCAAGTGCAGTTTTCTGAGACTTACAGTCGTACCGTTGTTATTATAAGAACAATGGCCTGAGAGACGATTGTGGAGCTTTAGTTGGAAGTGCTTATGTAGTATGTAAACAGATGGACAGTCCATCTCGCTACTTCCCAAACAATTAGGGGTGGCCGTGGCGCGATAGTTGTGTGCTCGCCTGTCAACCTCGTGGTCGCTGGTTCGATTCTTGCCGTTGTCTATGTCTTCTTATATTCCATTAAAAACCAATTCTAAAAATTGTCATAAAATGAGTTGCTGGCTGACTCATTACATGCTGTTCAGGAATAACACTAACAACATGTGATTGAGTAAGCTACTCATAAGTATGACAACGAAATAAAATAAAATAATGCGAATTATAAGAGACATAAATAAATAAGACATGGTAATTTTCTCCGCATTAGTTCAGTCGCCATCCCTGGAGATAAGATCTGAGACAGCAACCACCGTCTCAATACATCGCTCCACATATATTTCTATTCTTCTTTCTCTTCTTCACCGGATGCTCGCGCTGTGTTAAAAACATATAAAGGGTATTCATAATCCCTTGGGATCGGGCAAAATTATAATAAGGAAACTTATGCTGTATGCAACATCATGCCATTCTATATAAAAACTATAGTACTACTATTGAACATGAAAATGTATTTGTAAGAAACCCTTGTGATGGCGCTAGTGTCGGAATATTCTGTTTTGCGGATATTTGTTTTAAGGCGCGAGCAGAGAAAGAAAGGTGGAAAAAGAAAAAATTAGGTAGTCTTATTTCTGTACTTATAACAATAATGAATTTAAGAGAGAAAATCAAATGTGGTGTTTTTTTCACATCACATTTGTTTTTTTTTAAATTTTATATGAGGATAAGGCAAAGAGGAATACAAAGTTCGACCGTCATAGAAAATAACATATGAATGGATTATATTTTTGTTCTGCTTGAATGTATAAATGTTAGTAATCGTCTTACTTCCATTTTATGGCATCTGTGTAGGTAACACTGCTACTTCTATACGAAGTTAGATAATGAATTTTGTGGGTAGTTTTGATTTCGATGGATATTTATATTCACGCATTATTGGTAGCTAGGTTCCTACTTATTTGTTTTTACTTGCGATTACAGGTACTATAAGGCAAGTTATGGATTCGTGCAAAAAAAATTCTTTTACAATCAAACATGACATAACGATCATAGAGAACACCTAAAAGTGGATCCCCCAATTCCGTCTGTCTGTCTTTCCGCGAGTCTGCAACCTAACGCTTGGATGGATTTGCTTCAAACTTGGTATATATTGGTTTTTCGGTAATATGATCACGCGATTTTTTATTTTTTTAAGATTGAGTGCCGACTGCCATCCAACGCTAACGCACGTCCTTGTGTCAATTTTTTGTCCGAAAGATAAGTGCCTGTCCCGTGCATGTTGCGTCTGTGCTTTTTTTCTCTCTATCAGCTACCCGTTTAAATAAAAATAAATGGCCATACCATCCATCGCAATATTAAAAAATAAAAAAAAAAATACTCAACCAACTAAATTAAACAAAAAAAAATATATATCGCGCCGTGGTCACCGCAGCAAAAACAAATCAGTCATTGTGCAAAATTAAACATATTCAATAAACATATATTCAACATATATTACATACATCTCATCAAAACAAAGGAAAAGTCAACAGCACAGTGCATACGAGTAAGTCCGTTTCTTTCCTTTCCCCTAATCCTATCACAGGTGCACTAGCTTGATCACTGTGGGTATTGTGTGGTGATTACATACAGTGCATATATCGATTAAGCTAGTGCAGCGGCGGATGGATAACTGTCTGATTTTTACTAATTACCCAGGGACGGCTTAATAGAATTTTGTCACTAAGACCTAACACTAGTGAAAAATTGTTATTGAAAACTTCAAAGTGTTAACTAGTTTAATCATTCATTTCATAAAATTTTCCGGCTTGCGTTTTAGCTAGATTTTTAATATTTCAAATGGCTGGAGAATTAAGAGTGGACTATTTTAACATTTGTGAGCTTAGGAGAAATTTCTGTTCCGCATACGTACATACTGTGACTTAGATGTCAGCTGTTTTGGCATTGAGTGAAACTCAAATCGGTGAAAGATCTGAACCTTAGGAATTTAGTCTATTTGGGTATAATTTAGTGCCATTATTTTTTCACCACCATTGTCTCGCCTTATATATAAGAAATGACATTGCGTGCCAACTTCAATGACAATATGGTTTGTGTACAAACACAAATTTAAGTTTCATGTGGTTAAAATTCTCGGTAAACAAGTGCATCATACAAACATGTTTCATTTATCGGAGCCCAAATCAGGACAGAATTAAAACTTTAACGAATTTGATGCTCTGTCCGACTCTATTCAAAGAATTGTTTCCCATTATCCTCACACTGAAATTGTCATTGCGGGCAATTTCAATGCACACAATTCTAGCTAGCTCCGCTTTTCGAGCCAGACAACGCTCTAAAGGAGGTATGTCGAGTTTTTGCTGAGATAAGCCAACTGACTCAGCTTGTTGACGAGCCCCGAATCCCTGACGTTGTAGGTCAAACGGCCAACCTCTGACCCTAATAAATACACGTTTAAATGTATTATCGCCTCTAGGCAAATCGGACCATTGTGTCGTATCTGCAAAATTCTCATGGCAACAACGCTCAGTTAAGGAAAAATCACCTTAGAGAACCGTTTGGCAATATAAGAATGCCAACTGGGACGGTCTGAATAATTTCTTCAGGAACTTTAACTGGTCACTCTACTTCCTCGGTAGTGACGCCCCCTCCAGCGCAGATATGATAACAAATTTAATTCTGCTCGGAATGAGAAATTTTATCCCGAATAGGGTAAAATCTATCTAACCGAAAGAAATGCATGGTTTGATTTGAGCTGTAAGGACGTCATTAGGGTCAGAGTAGTAAGTTTCCGGAAATATAAAGCCAACCCCATTGAGGAAAACCGGAAAGAGTTTCAATAAGCTAGAAAGGCTTGCCACGTTCACATTCGGAATAACAGATGTTTGTATGACCAAAAATTAAGGCAAAAAATACTACAATGCCCCAAAGGTAGAAAGAATTTCTTTTCATTTGTAAAAAATATTCGAAATTCAACTTTGTCTATGGTTCCAACGCTCGTCCTTAACGACACCCCTTTTGTCAGCTCTAGTGAAAAGCCAATTTGTTTGCAGCGCACTTAACTGTTAATTCGACGCTGCCTGAAAGTGTTATGACTCCTCCAGTACAGGAGAGCGTAAGCGATTTTATGGGACGAATCTTCTTTCGCACTCGTGCAGTTTTCAGAGTCCTCAAGGACCTTGATATACACAAATCCGCTGACCCGGATAGTATTCCTCCCATCGTTCTGAAGAGGAGTTCTTCAACGCTGGCAAAACCACTTCGTAGGCTTTTCCATCTGTCCTATTCTACTGGTCACTTTCCGAGGGGACGGAAAACAGCATTTGTCCAGCCTGTCCCTAAAAAAGGCGATGCTTCCTCACCCTCCAATTACCGTCCAATTGCACTTACGTCCCTTTTTTCGAAGGTCATGGAAACGCTGATTAACTATCAGCTTAAGAAATATCTTGAAGAACGAAAGCTCCTTAATGACCAGCAATATGGCTTTCGTAGCAATAGGTGATCTGATGGTATATCACACTGAACAGTGGCACAAATCTTTACATCGTTTTGGAGAAAGTAAGATTATTGCACTTGATATTTCAAAAGCATTTCATAGAGTTTGGCATCAAACTCTCTTATTAAAAATGCGTGTATTTGGTATCGATGAAACTCTTATTCGTTGGAATAAATATTACCTTTGGGACTGTTCAATACAAGTTCTGTTGGACGGTTTCAAGTCTGATATTCACAAAATAAATGCTGGTGTAACCCAGGGCTCTGCATTGTCTTCGACCCTTTTTCTCATTTTTATTAATGATCTCGTATCAGGAACTTCTAATCCACTTAATTGTTTTGCTGGCGATAGTATTCTCAGCTTTTCATATTCGTTTTCAGATTCACTTCCTTGTTCTTCGGATATCGAACTGCAATGGCAGCGTATGATAAGCTCATTAAATTCTGATCACGAAAGCATTATCCAATGGGGAATAAAAAACCGCGTAGAATTTAATGCCTCAAAAACTCAGTGATGTCGTTTAAGCAGAACCCACCTCCATGTTGCTATCCATGAGCGGCACTTTCATCGAATAAAGCGATCACCTTTTAGTCCTAGGTACGTGCGTCACAGACCACCTCTTGTGGAATGAAAACATATTCTATGTCGTCAAAAACGCTGCAAAGTGTCTAGGTTTTCTGCGAAGATGCAAGAAATTCTTTTCCACGTCTGATCCGACTGTAATATATAAGCCCTTCATTCGACCAAAACTTAAGTATAAATCTCACATTTGGGCAGCAGCTCCAAAAACTCATTTGAATCTTTTGGGTAGAATTCAAAATAGAGCTCTAAGAATGATTGGCAATAGAACTATAGTAGAAATATTAACATCTCTTGACGAATTGACAAATCTCGACGAAGTGTTTCATGTATTTCGCTATTTTATCGCTAGTTTTATAATCAATGTTCTAGCGAAGTAGTCAGTTGAATTCCTCCCCTTAAACTATTCAACCGCAATACTCGCGCTTCTAGGAATTCGCATTAGTTTACCCTTGAGCCTAATTTCGGACGTACTGTCAAGTACAGAGATTCTTTCATTAACCGTACAACACGAATGTGGAATGCTTTACAATGCTCGATTTTTCCCTCCCATTTTGATATTCTAAACTTCAAAATCAATGTACATCGGTGTCTCCTTTTAAATTCTTCCCTATTTTAATAACTCTCACATTGTGCTAGAACAATGGGTTAGGGTAGTCAAAATCCATGTAGTGCGCGCACAATTTGAAAAAAAGACGACAAATGGCAGTAGCATACACTTTTTATGGCAGAGAAACAAAAATCATATATTTCTCAAAAACGCCTCCAACGATTTTTATAAAAAAAAATCAGTTCATTAATGAAGGGAAAAGAAACATTTCGGTAATTTTTTTTTGAAAAAAAATTGTCTTTTTTTGGTACCTCTAGTAGTAGCATTTTTTTGGTTTTCGATTTTCTGGGAAAGGTTAGTTTGATTTTGTTTTTAATTTTTTGCGCAGAAGCTTCTTAAAAGTTTAAACACTAATGTAAGCCAAAATTTTTTTTCGGAAATTAATAAATAAAACTTTTTTTGAGAAAACTCAAAATTTCGAAAACGGCTTAATGGATTTTTCGTAACTCCGTATTTGGTAGTTTTTTTGACATTAACTTGAAAAGTTAAAAAGAAATCTGTATTCCTAAAATAAAAAACCACGGTACCTCCCATACAAGTGTGAAAAATAACCGTTAAGAAGAAAATTATTTTCCAAAAACGGTTCCACGAATTTTTATAAAACATGTGCGTTTTCTTAAATTAGTATAGTTCACTTTTAAGTATAAAAATGTTTTGTTTGCGTACTTATTAACGGCACTTCCCATAGAACGACTTTTCAAATTTTCGACTTTCTCAACATTGGACGAACTGATAAATTTTTTTTTTAAACAAATGCAGCCTAAAATTGAAAGACTGCATTTTTTTCTTGAAATCTGAATTTTATATGTATATTAATAATATCTTCCAAATAGCGTTTCAATTTTTTTTTCTCAAAATGTTTTCATAATTTTATACATAAAAAATTAATTTATTAAAAAACCGCTTTAACGATTTTTGAATTTTTTTTTATATATTCTTATTTATCCATGAATTCAAATTGAATCTTTGTTTTCCCTCAAACTATAACGACTTAGCAATATAAAAACATTTAATTATATTTATTATCCATTTTTTCCTACCTTATTATTATTCCCGTTTTAAGTGTTTTTGCTTACGTCACTGAATACAAAGTACAATGTAGACCCTCATACATTTATATATACATTATATGTCTTTAAAAATCACATGAATCTTATGTATGCATATTGCACTAAATTATAAAGTTAAATGCATATAGCTAGCTACCAACCTACATCTTTCATTTTCAATATTATATGTACATGTTTACATACTTAGGTTCCATCTATATGTATATGTATGTAGATACATTTTAATTTTACTCTCCTAACTAACATAACTAAAATCCATAAGTTAGATTTAAAGATATATTTCTAGGTAAGGTAGGTATCCATCTATCTATTTTTTGAATCATCCGATCGACAATTCATTATACTAATACTACGCTTCCACCGACCACTAAGCCGAGATTTATGTAGATTTAGCTAAATCTCCTACAAATCTTGAGGATTTACCATACAAATTTCAATCTTCCCAGATGAAGATTTAAAATAAATCTCATTTAAATCTTCAATCGAAGTACCCTATTTCCATATCGAAATGAATACATTCATCGGGAATGACATGCATTTGAACAGTGTATATCCCGCATTTAGCCTGCATAGTATAACTACACCTAACTAACTACACCTCAATGGTTAGCTACAAGCTATATTTAGTTTTCTCTTGCTTACTGCATCGCAATTTCTTAAGACTTCGGCCCCATAAGTGAGAATGGGGATAATAAGGTTTTTAGCTAATAACAAACGTGTTTTTTGAGGTGTATAGTTTTGTGACATCCAAAGTTTGCGCAGTGTACCATATACTTTCCCAATTATTGCATTAATGTGGTCATTCCAGGTTAAGTTCCTGTTAAATACAATCCCTAGGTTTTTTGCCTTTTCCACGTAATTTATTTTCGAGCCCTGTATACATCTATCTGGAAAATATGAAAGATCAAGCAGTCGCCTACTTATTACCAGACACTTTGTTCTTAATGGATTCAAACATAATCCATTGTGTTCGGACCACAAGGCTGTAGTATGCAGATCTTTATTAATTGCATGTGCACAGTCTTCAATCATACCTAGAGTACAGCTTTTATAAAGTTGAACATCGTCAGCATACATATGAATCGATGATAGAACAATAGACGGCAGTTCGTTAACATACAAGGAAAATAAAATTGGTCTCAAAATTGAGCCTTGCGGTACACCTCTATCGTTCCATAAAAAATTAGACAGACGATGTCCAATTGAAACTGCTTGCTTTCACCACTTAGATATGATAATATTAAGTTAACTGCTGAACTCGAAAAGGTAAATTGAGTAGCCAGTTTATTACACAATAATGTGTAATTCACCGTGTCAAAGCCTTTCGAGAAGTCCAACAGAACGAAAAATGTTACTTCATCTAAACATTTTTGATTAATTTGATTTATATCCAGGTTTTCATCAGGCATAACATTTTGTTTTCCTACCCCAATCTCACTTATTTTTTTCCAAATTTTTCGGCCTTGTAAAGATGGAATAAAGCTTATAGCTGTAATATATTCTTTTGACTTGTTGAATTTTTCGAACTACATTATTTCTCAATGTCCGAAATAACTGTAATTGAGAACCTATCCGATATCTTTTCCATAAATTATAGGCTTGGTTACGCTGTTCAATAAGAAACCGTATTTCATTTGTAATACATTGACATTGTCTATGTTTTATATATTTAATTCTACTTGGTACGTGCGCATTGAAAAGTGATTGTATGTTTTTGGTAAAAAAATCAATCTTAAGGCTTGATGAAAACATATATAGAAGCTGGTCCCATTCGATGGTACGAGCATCTGCTTCCAGGCAATTGTAATTGATTGCTTTAAAGTCCCTGTATTCAAAACTTGACACTTTACAGATCATCGAAAAATTGTATTTTTATTACTGACACAAAAAAACATCTAACAAAGTACTTGTATCACCGGTAAAATGAGTCGGACAAGAAACATTGACAGGAAAAAGATTATACGTACATATACCATCCATTATTACACTGTCTGATAAAAGGTTGCTATTACGATCACCATCTATTATGATTTCTGAAGCCGATGTTGAAATTGATGATAAAAGATCAAAAAGCGGTGTTGGGTTGATATTCCTATCTTGTCTGAAAATATATCCAATAAGAAGATCGCCAGAAGAAGATTTAAACTCAACAAATATATAGTTAATTCCGCTATAATCAGGGGAAACGTATTTGCAACGACATCTTAAACCCTCTTTCACATAAATTGCAGCACTGCCACCAATCCTTCCCAATATGTCACTTCGAAAAATTCTATAACCGTTAACTTTGTAGAAAACATCATCAATTTGATTTGATAACCAAGTTTCCGAAACACAGATAATGTCTACTTTGGAACCTTCGAATAGATCCCTGAACTCATCCAGTTTGGGAGCTAAGCTTTGAGCATTTATATGGCATATTCTTAGTCCTTCTTTTTGCTTGCTAAAAATATTCAACATCGAGCGCAAGACTTCGTTACTAACTCCACTCCTTGAATTTTGTATGTCAAGAACTGACATCACAATTGTTATAAATTAATAAAATGATGGGTAGAGACATAACAGGAGGGTCACGCAGGCATTGGAACATCAGAAAGGAACTCTCAATGAACAAATCATTCAAATACAACGGTGACCAAAACATGAAACAAATATGTATGAGAATAAAAACATGTAAATAAAAAAAAACAGACATGAATGAAGTTATAAATTAAATTAATATATAATTAATATAAACTAAGAAGTTATCAATCAATTTTGTAAAAGAGAAAAGAAAAGAAAAAAAATTATAAAATAAAATTAAAGAAGTAAATGAATTTCTGGAAAAAGTTTGAGGAATACTGTTGTGGTTATCCAATCATAGGTTAGGTTTGGCAATGACGTCCAGTTGTGCAATGTTATGGATTCTATGTTCTTCTTCGCTTTGGTGACGTTTCACAAATACATTCCCACGCATATTAAAAACAGTGGATAGAGTGTTTTGTTTTTTTAATTGGAGTGCACGGTGCAAGATGTGGTTGTTATGTTTTGTTAAGCACTCGCGTATAAAAATTGATGAATTTGATTCTAATTTAAGCATCGGTTAATTTTAATTGTCTATCGCATGCGGATCGAAACTTTATTATTATAGAAGCTGTGTTGTTTTGGGGGCATGAGTGGATGCGGAAAATATCTTGTATAATTGGTGGTGTTATATTAATTGTTTGACATATGTGATCGAAATACGTTTTAATATTTTCATTCGTACTATTGTTCTTTGGAATTCCGAATAATATGGCGTCGCGCGAAACACTTATTTTCAATTTCTTCATGTTTTGTTTTTAAAACGCACATTTCATTACTTAGTTCGGATAGTTGTTGTTGCGTATCGAATAGACTATTGTTTACACTAGAAAGTGAAGTGTTTATAAGTGCAATTTCCGACTTTACACATTTGAGATGATTATTTAAAACAGATTCATTATTTTCAAGCCGCGTTACTCTCGTACTTATGTCAGTTATTGTGTTTTTTCATTCGCCGAATTGTTTTTCTATTTTTGAAGTTAATAATTCATTGTTTTCATTTATTTTAGTGGTAAAAAATTGAATTAACTTCTCAGTTTGTGTGTCAAGTTTTTCGTCTATTTCATTCCACAATAAAGATTCGTCTAATGCAATTTTTTTTATGGTTTAATTGCATGACAATGGGTGATGTGGGGGTGGGGGGTGATTTGATGTTGGAATGGGAGTTTGATCTGCATCGTTTAGACTGCGACTGCGACATGTTGTTAAGGCAGGTATGTGTGATCAAATAAACAGTTATAAAAATGACGAGACATTTATATGTAATTTGAGAATAAAATTTATTTATAGGGATTTTATCAATTTTGGAATCGACACTATCACAGAAACACTTTTACAATTACTTAAATTGTTATACTTATAATCAGAGAAACAAAAGCGGATGAATCCAATAAAATTGAGTAGGTTAATTTGATTAATTTGCCAGCCAAAACAAAACGAACTCTGTAGTTCGGTACATACATACCTTGATTCTTAGTATAATGAATTGTTGATTCAAGGAATAGTGACTATAGGTACCTAATTACTAATGTATATATAAATGGATTTAAATTATGTAAATTAGGAGAGTAATATTGTTAATATGTACATACATTATCACATATGTATATAATGAATGTCAATGATGTATAGGTGGGAAAAAAAGCATTTTTCAAACTTATTAAAACGGCCAAAACCATAACTTTAATCGGTTTTTTCGTAAAAAACGAAGAAAACTATTAGATGCCACGTATCAATGAATATTTTGTAAAAAAGTATCTCGAAAATTGTAGGACGGATTTTGATGAAATCCTGTTTTTTATTTACAGTTTTTTGAAAACAATTTTTTTTTTAAATTTTGGTATGCTCTTTTTTAGAGTTTATCAATATACGTGCTATTATAAGATCCAAACATTTTTTTTGATTAGTTTTAAAAATATTGATATTTGAAAAAAAAGTTATAAAAATTAATTTTAATTTAAAAAAAGTCATTAAATATTTTGTTATGCAGAATTAGTTTGGCTACTTAGATCTTCTTCAAAATAAAATTTGAAAGAAATTCAGTGTACCGTTAACGAGAAAGACAAACATTAAAAAAACACGTTAAATGAAAGATACCGTTAATAGACTTTTCTCGTAAACTTGGTTCAGATTAAATGATAGCTATTGCCAACAAAAAAAAATTCGGAGAAGAATAAGATTTTCCTAAACGGTTGTATGGCAGGTACCGTTATTTTTAGACCTAAAAATAAAATTTCAATTTCCCCTCTGGAGAATGCCAAAAGAACCACACACACCAAATTTGAATTTAATCGCTTAAGCCGTCTGGCTGTAGTTCGTTATACATACCGACGGACAGACTGACAGACAGACATTTTTTTCCGATCACTTTCTTAGGTTTCTCTATGAACCTAATGTCATGTTTAATTGTTAGAATTTTTTACGAATGCATAACTTGCCTTATAGTACCTATAATCGTAAGTAAAAAGAAAAATAATTCTAACAAATCATACGTGTTTTTTTACGAATTTAATCTTTGGCAGGCGGAACTACAATCCGCGCAATCAACTAATTATTATTTGCGGAATATATAGGACAAACGACCGCACACGAAAAAAGAAAACAACCAACTGTCAAACAAATACGATAAGCGCGTTTAATAATTTGCAGAACAGACAACGCAAAGTGCTGTCGCCCAGTAGCACAGGAATTCGGTGGATTCAGTGATAAGAAAACCACTGCTTTTATTAATCGAGTGTTATTAATAAAATGCGGAAAAATAAAAAAGAAACAAATTAAATGTTAAGTACAAGTACGGTGCGTACTTGTATTTAAAGTGGGCGCCTGGAATATTTTTATAACACTAGAGTACAAAATTAGAAAATTCCAAAACTAATTGAATTGAATGAAGGAATGAAAACAACTAAGAACCAAAACTAAAACACAAGTTTTATGTAGCCAGATGGGGATTTTAAAAGATTTATTTGGGAAACCTTTGAACCGAAGTCCAGGGATTAAAACCCAATTTTTGTTAAAATATATTGAAGTATGTAACAATTTTAAACATAATCTTATACCCCTTATTGTGCCCATTTGACACACCTACAACTACGCACCTGTTATTTTTAAGAAATACTTACCCAACATAGTACACTATCCTAGCCATAGAAACATCATTCGACATATAACCGACATACATACCTTTTAACCCAAGACTCCCCTACCCGCCTTTGTCCCTGCAACAATAATATTACCTACCAACATACCAAAATAATATCCAACAACATGCTCCCTTAGCATGTACACCCCACGCATCATTACCAATAACCGATATGTACCGAGTGCTTATCAGTAAACAAACACAATAACCACCACACAAAACACACAGCGTGGTGAGTTAAAATTAATTGTGTATATAGCATGATAAAACTCCAATGACAACGGTATCTGGACAACGCACAATGGACCTTGATTGTGAATTTACAATATGCAGAAATTAGAAATAATACAACCGGCCACCCACATGTAACCGCGAGACAAACAAATAGTTAGTTAAATAGGTCAAAGGACGTGTTTGCCGTCAAAGAACGTGATAGCCGCCGAAGAGCGTGATTGCCGTCAAAGAACGCGCGGGAATATCCTACATACGTCAGTAATTTGCTAGGTACGAACCGGCTGAGCAACAATTTTTTACATTCTTATCATTTTTTTTTTCTTTTTAATTTTTTTTTTATTTTTTTTTTATTTTTTCCTTTTTTTACTTATAAACTAAACCTAAATATATATTAAAAATAATTAAAACTAAATAAAACTAACTTAAACTAACTAAAAATAACTTAAACTACTTAACATACCTAATAATACTTAAAACTACTTATAAACTAGAACAGCCACAGCAGCATTTTTTTTCGTTTTTTAATTAACGAAATACATACATGTACATACGCACATACATATACGTGCGCACATACATGTACAGACACGCAGATACATGCACGCATGCCCCCGCATACATACATATTTTTAAATTTTTTTTGGTGCCACCCTGACTGTTCCCTATACCTAATTACCCTAAATCTATGTAAGTCGGCCAAGATATAATATCTTCATCGACTTTCAATATCACGATGCTGTTCAGAGAGCCACCAGAACTGGTTCTCCTGTTTCGCCCTATCCCTCCGGTCCCGATCGGACACAGTCCTACTGAACCGAAGGCGTTCTTCTCCACCTTGAGCGATGACGTCTCGACCATACAGGAGTCGCCTATCCACAGTTTTCCGGCTGACGTGGTAGATGAGCGGAACCGCCCCTCCATCCTGTACCAGCCCTCGACTGTCTAAATAGAGGAATGCCTCGGGAGGGATGTAGCCACTTAACAGCGCACTCTCAAAATATTGGTTATTTGGGTAATACGCCCCAAAAATTAAGTTGTTAGTTGAGGACATCGCTCTTGCAACGTGCCTCCGAATCAGCTTAAACAAAAAATTATCTATTCTGTTTATGTTGGCTCCGTTGTATAGAACCTGGTTGGAATAATATCGTTTGTACTCCGACTCTTGTGTTCTGCGTAATCCAAGGCAACGTCGAAGACACTGCCTCTCAAACACCCGAATCTTTTCCATTTGAGATGGGGCAACGTTGAACCACACCGGGCATCCATAGGCAATCATCGGCCTGATGAGGGCCATGTAGTAAATCACCTTCACCCTGCTGTCAAAACGACTGCTATAAAACAATCGTTTTGTCAGGGCAAAGGCTCCCCTAGCCTTGGCCAGAGCAACACCTATATGTCTGTCGAAATACAAGTACTGATCCAACCATATGCCAAGGTACTTTACTACACTTTTACTCGCCAGTGGATGTCCATATGGGTCTACGATCACCAGCTTGCACCAGTTCTTTCTCGTATCCCTTGAGGCGCTAGACAACGGAGTCCTAAACAAAATAGTTTCTGATTTCTGGAAGTTTATTTTCAACTTCCAGTCATCACAATATCGCTGAATCTTGTCGAAGTCACGCTGCAAAAGAATTTTGATGACCTCAACTGTATTAGCTGTTCTGTACGCAATTAAATCGTCGGCGTACGTAATTGCCTGAGTAAGACTACCTATCAGATCGCTGGTGTAAATGCTGAAGAGAATCGGCGAGTTAACCGCTCCCTGCTGAAGAACTTTGTTAATATTAAAAACTGTGGTTGAAGTTACATTGCTACTCTTGACAACAAGCTTTCTACCATTTAGGATGTCATAAATCATGTACAATAGCGATTTACTTATACCAAGTCTGGCAAGCTTTATATAGAGACCCTCTAACCATACGGTGTCGAAGGCCTTCTCGAGATCAACCAGACCGGCACCCGTACACTGCTTCTTAGATTTGTTCCATTGGACATCAGAAACGAGTTTAGACGCGGCATGAATTGTGTCATGTCCCGTCTTAAAACCGAACTGAGTATCCGGTATGATTTTGTTGTCCTCCGCCCACTTGAACAGAGCCCTATTAATAACCTTTTCAAATACTTTGCTGATACTCGGAAGAAGACTTATCGACCTGAGATTCGCCGGATTGGAATTGTTCTTTCCCTTTTTAGGGGAGAGAATTCACCACTGCTGTCTTCCACCGCACTGGATAATATGCATTATTCAGCGCGTTGTTAAACATTGTGGTATAAATGTCAACTGCTTCTTGAGGCAAATGTCGTAATACAACGTTGGATATACCATCGACTCCTGCTGATTTCTTTTTCTTTAGTGAATTAAAGATGAGGTGGAGCTCAATCTTCGAAATTAACAGGGAACTGGTCCCATTTCGCTCGGCGATTATGGCGTTTGCCAAATTTTCATCATTAATTCCGGTGAAACCAAGGTTCTCAGATCGCCACTGCATTATATCGTTCCGGAGGTTAAAGTGGTGAACCAGAGCTCTGCTCTTCAGGTCATGGTTCGGGCGAATGCTAGCATTCACCTTGTACACTTGCTGGAAAGCAGCCGCCACGGCCTCCACCTTCTCCTGCGGATCTTCGATTATGAATACGTCGTCGTCCAAGACGGCGTCATCTGGGTCTATGTCTGCTGTCAGAAGTACGTCTCTGTTTTGTGTCGTCCTCTGGAGCTTAAGACACGGAAGTTTGTTTTGCTCGTTTCTTATTAATTTGTGGGAACATACTCGGTTCGGTAGCGTTCACGACCCGAATTTTGTTGTCTCAAAACGAATTAACGGACAACCTATAATTTTCTTTGATCAATTGGTTGATGTTTTTGATGGACGACTTCAGTGTCCTTATCTCCAGATCTCGTATGTCAGTAAACCGTCTGTACAGCGTTTTAGTCTTGCCAGTAAGCCACTTTTTTGTCTGTGTAGTGCATCAACTGTCGCATTACGGTACTTGTCAGTTGCGTTACGTTCTTTGTATTTCGGTATTGTGCTGTTCATTGTTCGTTGAGTTGTTTCGTCCATTTGTTCTAAGTAACTGTCAATTTCAGAATTTGTCAGATTCCTGTCATTTGGTGGGGATATACCATTTGAACGTAATGCGCTCAATAAGACGTTCGAGAAGCGTGGCCAGCGCACCTTACTGTAATTGTACGTATGCACCGGTACATACTCCTCCAACTCTATAATCGCGTTCGAAAGTTGTATTACGGCGACGAGTCCGCAGTGGTCACTGTCGTACTCGATCGTTCTTAAGCAATTCTTAGACCGAAGGCCCACAGTGTCAGTAATTGTTAGTCTTGCGTCTTTCAACAATAGATCCAGATAGGCACCGCTTATTGGAAACGATTGCCTGTCTGTAGCGAGAAGTTCCATGCGATACTCCAAGTTGTATCGACCCATCCAATTACACAGAAGGTTACC
The DNA here is from genome assembly GCA_910595825.1 of Philhelius pedissequus. Lineage (NCBI taxonomy): Eukaryota > Metazoa > Arthropoda > Insecta > Diptera > Syrphidae > Philhelius > Philhelius pedissequus. The sequence continues at coordinate 151,288,859 of OU343160.1, forward strand.
ACTAGGATTTTGTATTTTATTTCCCCAATCTATATGTTTGGAATTCAAATCAACAGCCAATATGTAGTAGTTTTCTACCGAGCTCAATCTTAAGCATTAAAAAAGCTTTTCTAGTTTTGCTACAAATTCTGTTGGCTGAAGTCTTTCCGGTGCATAGGCAGCGATCACATACATTCGCTTCCCCTGTTGGAGATGAATGCATATGATGCATACCTCTAACGTCCGAAATTTGCGCACATCACTATTATATATTACCTTATGACTAATGCCTTTACGTATAAAGATTGCGACGCCTCCTCCTTGAGTGGAGTTGGGTCGGTCTCTTCTTACGATATTGTAATTGTTGTTAGTCAATTTATGTTTCTGGTTAAGCTTAGTTTCGCTAGCCATAAATACATCTGGACTTATGCCCAATGGAATAAATTCGCACTACGTTCGGTCCTAATCAGTGAATAAACATTCACAGCTAGGATCTTAAAGGCCTCTCCGGCAGCGCGCCCTTAACCTCTAAGTTGCGTTAAGCTCGGCAAAACAGGGTAGAGATAATTCACCCTAGTCGCCTGCTCCCTGATCTGGTCTTGGAGGCCAGTCAACTGGCCGCCAATGGCCAGTAGAATGCCCATAATATTCGCCTGTGCCGCCGGCGCCTTAGCCACGGGGGCCTGTTGGGCAAACTTTGGTGTAGGCTGTACCGTGCTTCCCCTTCCTGACGCCATTTGGGCGTAAGAAATTTGGGGGTTGACGGGCGTTGTTGTGGGAGGGCGCACTGTTGGACGCTTTTCTACCACTGTTTGCCTCGCTGCTTTACTGTTCTTTATAAGCTGAAACGTCGGGCATTCCCGATATTAAGCGCGGTGTCCATGTCCTCGGCACAGTACACATTTTAGGTGGTTCCTATGTTCGACCCGTTCCCTTCCAAACATGCATTCATCTCTATTGTGGTTCTTTCCACACATAACGCAGCGCTGACTGCATTTCGCAGTTTGCTGCGGCGTGGCCGAACCCTTGGCAGCGCATGCATTGAAGCATGTCGCCGCGCCTTTTTAATTTGTCCCAAGTTATAACCTGGTAGTTGAGGACGGAGATACTACTCAAACTATCCAGTTTGCTGCTGGGTGAGAGTTGAACAAGGAAGAAGGGAAGACTCTGCTTCTCCCGCCTAGTTCTAACTGTAGCGAACGGCTTAACCCCGATAAAGTCGAGATCGTCATTCGCTTTTTGGCGGAGTTCATTTAAGAGCACCTGTGGTTCCGTGCAGGAATCTATGCCCTTAAAAAGGACCGTTTGAAATTTTTCGGTTTTAGGGGTGAAACTAAAGAATTCAGTAGTAGTTTCTTTTAGCAACTCTTTAATTTTTTTGTGCTGTTCCAGTGTGAAGCAATGGATAGCATGTCTATCGTTATTTAATCTTTTTATAGTAAAATTTTGACCTATGGTCAACTTTCATAGATCTATCCTATCCTGTAACTCCATTTTATAAGTATTTATGGGTGGCACCTTTTCTTTTTTCGTAATCGGCGGCTGTGGCTGCTGCTGCTGAGACTGACTTTTCTGCTGCTGTCGATTCTGCTGCTTTTGATTCTTCTGCTACTGTTTTTCTTGCGGTTGTTTCTGGGCTTGTGTCTGCTGCTGTTGCTGTTGTTTTTGCCGTTGTTGTTTTGGCTGCTGCTGTGGCTGTTGTTTTTGTAATTGTTCTTTTTGCTGTTGTTGTTCTTGTTCGTCGAGTTCTTTTAGATGTTTCGCTCGGCGCGCTTCTTGGCTGGCCTTAACTTTGCTTTTCAACTTTTGGATTTCAGCCTCCAAAGCTTCAATTTGAGCGACCATTATTTATTCCTCTTCCTCCTCAGATGACGCCTCTTTTGCGGAGAGGTTCACGAAAGCAGTACTATCGCCCGTCGTGAAGTGCCCTTCTCCTTCCTCAAACATATATTCAATACCCTCTTCGGGTGAAGTTTCTAGCTGGGTTTGTCTTGCTGCCTCTGACGTCTCGTCTATATCGGACGTATTCACCCCAGCTGGCAGCTTTGCTGAGGTGGCCGTGGATCTCCTCTTTACCGAATTTGGTGCGCACTTGATCCTCTTTCTGCGATTCTGATTTACATCGGATGATGTTGCCGTTGTTGTTATTGCTGTTGATAGTTACCATTCGAAATAAAGAATACACATACCGAACTCCAAACGACAAAGGGAAGTAAATTTCCTAAAATAATCCTACCGGCACGGTTTCAGCAAGAACGATATGCACCAAACCACGAGGCAAAGGCAATGAACGTGATTAGGAAATAGAGGCTCAAGTTTGATGCTACGGGCAACACGCTTGAATTCATCAAGCGACTAAAAGAGCTGATCGGTTTTTACCGAGAATACCTATGAACCTTGCCGGATATCTTCCGTTTCCGAATATGTGAAGATTTTTACGGAGCATTCATCAGACGTTTTCAGCTGAATCGTTTCATCAACAAACTCGAAGACGAAATAGCCTAGAGGAGGCAGGGCCCGCGTGAAAAAGTGAAAGCCTTCATACTAGCCATACAGTACATAATCTATCAACATCCCATTATACGGATCAATGATAGTATCGACAAAATTTACGATCTGCTTAGAAATACCATATGTAAATTCGCGGGGGAAAGACTTCAGAACATTAGAAGAACTGATGAGTCTGGCCGAGAAATTTGAATACATACAGAGAGAAATTCAAAACCAAGCCTCGGCCACGGTAGGCAGAACAACCCCGAGGACCGACCTCAGGAACTATAAGGTGACACCCAACTGTACACTCGCTTTAGTTCTAGATTCATACGACCGAATGACACATTGCCGGAAGTGTAAACAAAGGGTGCATACTAAAGGCAACTGCCAGCGTCCATTCCGATTCTTCTGTTCTCATTGCGGAAAAGACGGCCAGAGAACACGTGGATGTCCTTGTCACTTACCTAAGACATCAGCTTTAAACGTTATGCGAAATGAAAAGGCAAACACTAAGCCAATACTCTCTCAAACAGATTCCCACACCTCAATCACCAGTACATTTGAACTTTCCGTAGATCCTCACGATATTAGTTCTAATGAAACCCCAGAAATACAACAGGTCAATACAATTGAACACGACTCCCCCGGTATATCCGAATTAAAATTAGTAGAAATCATGGACGCGGAACAGGTGCTACCGAATACTTACGATAAGGCATTCGGGGAGCAGACAGGTCTGACTAGAGGGTTCGATGACACTCAAAAAAAAGCCAGAATCATACCCAAGTCTTTAAACCTGTAGAGAGAACAAACTCCAGGACGGCTCATGCGACCGGCAGCCGGACACCCACAGCCTTAGCAGTTAAACAACGAGTACATACAAACGCAAACTGTCGGCTCCCACTCCGTTTGCTGGGCTCGATCTTGACGAATACGGTTGAGGCACTCCTGATCATCCTTGCCACCAGCATAAAGTAACAATGTTGAGTATGCTGTCGGATTTGAATGCTACCGGCCCGCCAAGCCCTACCGATACATTCGACCGTACCAATCCGTCTGACCCAAACGGTCCGCTTGAAACTACTGATCCACCCGAACCTCCCGATCCGCCCAACCATACAGATCCAGCGGATCGTACCGATCTGCTCGACAATGCCATGTGGTCGGAAAATACTGAACATTTTTTTTGCACAAAACAAAAAAAAAACCTAGCAGGAGCTTAAACGAGAAGGTTCTCGTCTCCAAAAAGGGCCGGTATTGTAATGAAGCATTACAAAACCAACCGCCTCATATCATATAATAGCCATAAGCCACGTTGAAAAAAAACAACTAAAAACACAAACATAATCATATACCCCCTTGTTGCCCCTTTTGACACCCCCCACACCTACGCACATGTTATTTTTAAGAAATACTTACCCACCATAGTACACTATCCTAGCCATAGAAACATCATCCAACATACCTACCTCTTAATCCAAAACTCCCCTCCCCACTTACGTCTCTGCAACAATAATATTACCTACCGATCCAACAACATGCTCCCATAGCATGTACACCCCATGCATTATTACCAACGACTGATATGCACCGAGTGCTTATGAGTGAACAAACACAATAGCCACCACACAAGACACAAAGCGTGGTGAGTTAAGATCAATTGTGTATATAGCATGATAAAACTCCATTGGCGACGGCATCTGGACAACGAATAATGAAACTTGATGGTAAAGTTACGATATGCAGAAAATAGAAAAAATACCCCCAGCCACCCGCATGTCACCACGAGACAAACGCATAATTAGTTAAATAGGTAATGGTAATTGTAATAGAAGGGCGAGCCACACTCCCCGTACACCACTCCGCCTGTATTTAAGTAAACTTGATATCCAACCAATGTAAGGGCATTGTACAAGTAAGGATAATATCTTCCCCGCGTCACCCGCCAACCCCCAAATAGCAATTAATAAATCATATAATATTTGGTGACGTGTGGCCAACAATATACTCGTAATATGTGGTTTTTTTTTAAAGTTTATCATCATACGGCTCACTCACTAAGAAAAGTAGGACAAGAAGAGCTCGTTGAAACCACAAAAAGAATCAAATTATCGGGAAATAGTGTCATTGCTCAGAAGTGAACAAGAACCAATATAAGAAGATCACAAGTAAAACGAAAACCGCCAAAAAGCGTTGATTACCGCCGAAGGACGTGATAACCGCCGAAGGGCGTGGTTGCCACCAAAGGGTGTGATTGCCGTCAAAGGACGCGATAGCCGCCGAAGGGCGTAATTGCCACCAAATGGTGGGATTGCCGGCAAATGATGTGATATCCGCCGAAGGGCGTGATTGCCGTCAAAGGACGTGATTGCCGTCAAAGGACGTGATAGCCGCCGAAGGGCGTGATTGCCACCAAAGGGTGTGATTGCCACCAAAGGGTGTGATAGCCGCCAAAGGGCTTGATTGCCACCAGAGGGTGTGATTGCCACCAAATGGTGTTATTGGCGTCAAAGGACGTGAAAGCCGCCGAAGGGCAAAAGGAGCCTACGAAAGACGAAGACTCAAACTCTAGGAAATAGACCAATCACAACAGATTTGTATCTACTCCGCCTACCGACGAGGCCGGTCTCAAGCCTAGAAGTATCGTAAATCCACTCCAAGAACGCCATTTCCAGACGGAAACCAGAAAAAAACAATATTGAACTGCTTCAAAATAGTAAAGAAACTTGCATTTATATTGATGTTCTCTTAAGAATTAAGAATTTGGATATTGTTTTATTAAATAACCTTTAAAAACTATAGCTTCGTACTTACTTTAGTAGAACCTTGGAGAACGTCACATTATTATTCGAATCTTCGATCGATCAAAACCTGTTTTTGTTTACTTTTCCAAAATTCTAAAAAAGTAGGTCTCTGGCTGATGGCCGCCAGATATTTACAGACTCTACAAGCATTTTGGAGCAGTAACCGAAAAAATAATAAAATGGTTAAGGTTATACAAAAGGCAGGTGAAACTTTTTGTGGTAAATTTTGCCGCAACACGTTTTATATTATTGCATTTTAAGAGTTTATGTTTCAATTATTTAATTTCATTGATCGTATGCTGTTTGTGGGTGATACCTACATATTTCATTTTGGACAACAAAGCTGAGCTGGCTGCCTCGCCGGTTCCGCATAAAAATCGTATACCTATACCTAAATATATAAATGTAAATAAATGTACATATTTAATGTACCTATTATACGTGAAATAAAATAAAATAAAAACAAGTAAACACTATATATGCAAAAAATAAATCTAGGTAGTTATTTACTTTTGAAATAAGGATCTATGTCGATATTTTCAACATTAGGTATAAGCACTATAATTGAAGCTGAAACGATTTTCTTCAAACTTGCTACATACGAACGTTTAAATAAAAACGAACGTTGTTTAATTGTCTGATTTTGACCAACTAAGGGAATATTGTATTGAACTATTGCTTTTCGTTAGTGATCGAAAATCAAAGTCGATTTTCTATAAATGTGTGGAAATCAGTTTAATGGAATATGTAAATAAATTATAATGACATGTTGCATTACGTATATATTGTTGGATTAATTGGGTAGAAGTAATCATTTTTATAGTGCTGCGCGCACTAAAGGGGTTTTGACTACCCTTAAAATGAACAAGTACAGTGCGAGCGTTAGAAAAGTAAGGAAAGATGTAAGAGGAGGTACCGATGCATATTGGTTTTGAATTTCTGAATATCAAATGGGACGGGAAAATAGACCCGTCTAAAGTATTCCACATTCGCGTTGTACGGCTAAAGAAAGATTCTCTGTACTTGACACTACGTCCGAAGGTGGGTTCAAGAGTAAACTGAGGAGCATTCCTGGAAGCCCGAGTATTACGGTTAAATAATTTAAGGGGAGGAATGCAACTGACTATTTCGCTAGAACAGTGTTTATATAAATATCGATAAAATAATGACAGACATATAACATTTCGACGGTGTTCTAGATATGTAAATGTGTCCACTATATTTCTATCATTCTTAGAGCTCTATTCTGAATTCTATCTAAAAGAAAGAAATGAGTTTTGAGAGCTCCTACCCAAATGTGCGAGTTGTACTCCAGCTTAGGACGAATGAAAGCCTTATAGATTACAGCCCGATCAGACGAGGAAAAGAATTTCTTACATCTTCGAAGGAAAGCCAAACACTTTCCAGCATTTTTGGCGAAATCGAATGTGTGGTTATGTGCCGAGGACTGAAAGTTAATCGGTTTCTGCAATGCAAGTGCCGCTCATGGCTAGGGCCAGAAGACAGCTCTGAATTTTTGAAGCATTAGATTCTACGTGGGTCTTATTCCCCATTGAACAATGCTGTCAAGATCTGAATTTAATTAGCATATCATACGCTGCCGTTGCAGTTCCACTTCCGAAGAACAAGGAGGTGAATCTGAAAACGAATATAAAAAGCTGAGGGTACTATCGTCAGCAAAACAATTTAGTGGATTAGAAGATCCAGATAAAAGATCATTAATAAAAATGAGAAAAAGAGTTGGAGACAAAACTGATCCCTGGGGCACACCAGCATTTATTTTGTGAACTTCAGATCTAAAACCATCCAATACGACTTGTATTGAGCGGTCCGAAATGTAATTTCTAATCCAACGAAGAAGAGATTCATCGATACCAAATGCACGCATTTTCGATGAGAGAGCACGATGCCAAACTCTATCAAATTCTTTTAAAATATCAAGCGCAATAATCTTACTTTCTCCAAAACGATGTAAAGATTTGTGCCACTGTTCGGTGAGATATACCATCAAATCACCAGTGGACCTATTGCTACGAAAGCCATACTGCTTTCCTTCTTCAAGATATTTCTTAACCTGATAATTAATCAGCGTTTCCATGGCCTTGGCAAGAAGGGACGTAAGTGCAATTGGACGGTAACTAGAGGGTGAGGAAGATTAGCTTTTTTTTGGTTCAGGCTGGACAAATGCTGTTTTCCATCCACTCGGAAAGAGACTGCTTACGCTGTGGTTTTGCCAGCTATGAAGAACACCTCTTCATAACGATGGGAGGGATACTACCCGGGCCAGAAGATTTGTGTATATCAAGGCCTTTGAGTACTCTGGCAACTGCACGAGTGCGAAAGAAGATTCGTCCCATGAAATCTTTTACGCTCTCAAGTACTGGAGGAGTCATAACACTTTCTGGAAGTGTAGAATTGACAGCGAACTACGCTGCAAGAAAATTGGCTTTGTTGTGAGAACTGACAAAAGAGGTGTCATTAAAGACGAGCGTTGGAACCAAAGATGAAGCTGAATTTCGAATATTTTTCACAAATAACCACAAATTCTTACTTCCATTGGGACATTGTAGTATTTTTTTGTAGAATTTATTTTTTATTTGTATTTCTTTATTGAAGAATGCTTACACTTTAAGACATGGTATCTTATTACCTAGTGATAAGCTTTAATATAAAACAATGTTTTGAAAAATGAAAAATTGAAAAATTGAAAAAATGTAAGTATTTGAATGAAAACTATTAATGAACAATTTTATTATTATTATTTATTTATTATTAAAATTCTTTATTTTACTATGAAATGGTTAAATATATTATTATCCTAAGAATAAGGTCTTGGCTATTCTGCCGTCTGCCTGATATGACATTTCATTTAATTTATAAAAAAAAAGTACAAAAGAAAGAATTAAAAACTTAAAAAGTGTAATTAATGCTAAGATGTTAATTTTTCAACAATTTTGGCATGATTTCAAACATAAAAGGTATCAATTTCAAATAATGAATGAAAGTTAATATTAAATTAAAAAAAAAATTTTAATGATTATATATTTTTTTCCTTTTTTAACAATTTTGACATGATTTGAAACACCAAACAAAATATCAATTTAAATATGATTTGAAACACAAAATAAATAAATACATAGTCGTAAACTGCAGTAACTGGTTGAATTTTTCGTTTTATTATAAGAAACTATTACGAAAGTTTAGCGCATGTTGGCAATACTTTTGCAAAATTAACCATCCTAATGCTCCGTTCAATATTTCATGGAGTCGGCTTGGAGACAAAAAGCTCTCTTCGAAGTATAAGCGGCGGATTTCCTGCAAAATAGGGCAGGCCGCAATGAAGTGGTGGACATCTTCGTTTTCTCTTGTGTTACATAAGCTACAGATTTGTGGAAGATCAGCTCGATGTGGTATAAAATTTAAGTTTAGAAGCTCCACACGTACTCTAAGAATGCAGCTTATAGCTTCGCTCGAAAATTCGTTGCTAAAATAGTTCTTGCCCGATGACAACTGGTGATTCAGGTTTCTATACGTGTTCCTGGATGTTGTGGAAGTTGCTCTAGTTATGTGCTGATTGTATATTTTCTCATCTACTTTTGCGATAACGTCTGCAAACATACCCGGCCATTCATCGACATTTGACACCATAAGTGAAAGATTAGCCCCATTGGCCTGAGTTAATTGATTCCAGTCTTTGAAAGGGGAGGAATTCGTTTGCAGAAGACTTTCCATGATAGATTTGTGAAGACTTCTACCGCTTCTTCGCATCACTCCCATTAAGTAATCGGCGTTGGCTTTGAGATTTTTAATGTATATAGGCGTTATACCATACTCCACATAAATAGCATAATAAGGCGTTGAATTTGGCAATTTAAACAGTCGCTTAAAAAAATGGCGCTGAGTCGCTTCAAACTCTTCGAAGAAAAATTGACCATACGCCTGTACTCCATAACACATACATGTGTTCACTGTTGCATGAAAAACGCGGTATTTTGACGCATGATCAACTTCTTGGTTTGCGAAAAACTTTGGCCACATTAAGCTCAAAGCTATCTTAGCCTCATTACTTTTTTGCTTCACGTGCCTTGAAAAGTTTAGATTATGCGTAATCAGAACTCCAAGATATTTAAATTCTTGAAAAACTTCTATACGTGTATTGTTCAACGACCAATTTTCTTCGGGCAATCTTCTTCTTTGACGTGCTTCAAAAATCATCACCTTAGTTTTGCTTGTATTTACATGAAGGCCCTACCTCTCGCAAAAATTATTAAGTTAGTTAATTTGTAACTGCAGGGTGGATGGGTTATCAGCCAATAGCACTAAGTCATCAGCGTAGAGCAAAACTTTTACTTGGATACCGGCAAACAGTATTCCCCCAGGAAGTACCTCACAAACATCGTCAATAAATAAGGAGACAAGCAATGGGCTTAATAGGCAGCCTTGTGGAACTCCAGCCGTTGTTTCAAACCATTCTAAAAATTCAGAACCAACCCATACAGAGGCACTCGATGAGGCAAGAAAATTGAAATACATCATAAGGAATTTGCGGGAAATCCCCATCATCGAAAGCTTGTACAACGAAGCTCGTCGGTTAACCTTATCAAATGCCGCTTTAAAGTCCACGAAGCAGCAGTACAATTTCTTCTTTTCGTCTATTGACTTTCTGGCAATATTTGTTAGGGCGAAGATGTGGTCCATCGTTGATAAACCTGCTCGAAAACCGGCTTGGAAAATGCTAAGTAGATTTCTTCCTTCGATCCATTTGGAGAGCCTTTCGTATAGAATAGAAGTCAAAATTTTCCTTAGACTATTTAAAATAGAAATTCCTCGATAGTTTTCTGGGAGGTTTGCATCTCCTTTTTTTAAAAATGGTGAAAATAACTGCTTTGTTAAAGTTTTTTGGCACATATGAATCGTTATATAATCTGTTAAAGTAGATCAGAAGATAATTCTTTAGCTGATCGGTGCTATTTTTATAAAACTCAACGGGAATCCCGTCAATGCCAGGTGCTTTGTTGTTTTTCATTTTGTAAAGAGATGCTTCTAGTTCCCATAACGCTATTGGGCTATCCAATTCTTCGACTGTAACATTAGGTAAAGCGTAAGAAAAAGTGTAATTATTTTCATCAGCCGACAAAAGGGTTTTAAAATGAGCTCCAAGTGTCTCAGCTCCAAGGGTGTTCATTACACTTCGACTACGTCCACTAAGTTCCCGGACACTACTCCAAAAGCATTTTGCTTTTGCTTTAGAGTTCTTACAGCTCGATAATCTTATCGACAAGTTTTTGAGATGAGCATTTTTTTTGTCTGCACAGAGTTTTTTGTACTCCTTATTTACATGCTAGTAAATGGTTTTGAAAAATAAGGTATTTGTAGATCTATAAAGTTTGAGGTACACAAATGATAGTTTACGTAGTCTCTTACAATTGCTATCGAACCATGTGTTCCGGGGAGTGAAGGAGTAATTTTTGTTATTTTGGGAAGACGGAGCTGAGGTTTTGATAACTCTGATAATATGCTCTTCACATTCTTCAAAACTGGTTGATGATTGAGAAGGAAGAGAACCACAGTGGCGGTTTAAAAGAGCTTTATAGAGTGGAGAACTATTCTCATTCCACTTAAGTTTCGAGAAATTATTGGAGACTCTTTGAGCGTCTTCATTAATAAAATTCACTTCAACTTCTATTGGCAAATGCGAAGAAAAGTTCTGAATTCCAACTTTGAAGTCTGTAAAAGAGTTAAGCCACTCAGCCGATATTGCACAAAAGTCAATTACAGACTGACCTTGACCGCTTATAAACGTGAGCTCTCCATTACTGTCGCTTTTAGATGCACCATTCAAAACGAAAAGTCCAAAATTCTAAAAAAAAATCCGTTATAAGTCTGCCATTCCTTCCGTTTCCGAATATGTGAAGATTTTTACGGAGCATTCATCAGACATTTTCAGCTGAATCGATTCATCAACAAACTCGAAGACGAAATAGCCTAGAGGAGGCAGGGCCCGCGTGAAAAAGTGAAAACCTTCATACTAGCCATACAGTACATAATCTATCAACATCCCATTATACGGATCAATGATAGTATCGACAAAATTTACGATCTGCTTAGAAATACCATATGTAAATTCGCGGGGGAAAGACTTCAGAACATTAGAAGAACTGACGAGTCTGGCCGAGAAATTTGAATACATACAGAGAGAAATTCAAAACCAAGCCTCGGCCACGGTAGGCAGAACAACCCCGAGGACCGACCTCAGGAACTATAAGGTGACACCCAACTGTACACTCGCTTTAGTTCTAGATTCATACGACCGAATGACACATTGCCGGAAGTGTAAACAAAGGGGTCATACTAAAGGCAACTGCCAGCGTCCATTCCGATTCTTCTGTTCTCATTGCGGAAAAGACGGCCAGAGAACACGTGGATGTCCTTGTCACTTACCTAAGACATCAGCTTTAAACGTTATGCGAAATGAAAAGGCAAACACTAAGCCAATACTCTCTCAAACAGATTCCCACACCTCAATCACCAGTACATTTGAACTTTCCGTAGATCCTCACGATATTAGTTCTAATGAAACCCCAGAAATACAACAGGTCAATACAATTGAACACGACTCCCCCGGTATATCCGAATTAAAATTAGTAGAAATCATGGACGCGGAACAGGTGCTACCGAATACTTACGATAAGGCATTCGGGGAGCAGACAGGTCTGACTAGAGGGTTCGATGACACTCAAAAAAAAGCCAGAATCATACCCAAGTCTTTAAACCTGTAGAGAGAACAAACTCCAGGACGGCTCATGCGACCGGCAGCCGGACACCCACAGCCTTAGCAGTTAAACAACGAGTACATACAAACGCAAACTGTCGGCTCCCACTCCGTTTGCTGGGCTCGATCTTGACGAATACGGTTGAGGCACTCCTGATCATCCTTGCCACCAGCATAAAGTAACAATGTTGAGTATGCTGTCGGATTTGAATGCTACCGCCCCGCCAAGCCCTACCGATACATTCGATCGTACCAATCCGTCTGACCCAAACGGTCCGCTTGAAACTACTGATCCACCCGAACCTCCCGATCCGCCCAACCATACAGATCCAGCGGATCGTACCGATCTGCTCGACAATGCCATGTGGTCGGAAAATACTGAACATTTTTTTTGCACAAAACAAAAAAAAAACCTAGCAGGAGCTTAAACGAGAAGGTTCTCGTCTCCAAAAAGGGCCGGTATTGTAATGAAGCATTACAAAACCAACCGCCTCATATCATATAATAGCCATAAGCCACGTTGAAAAAAAACAACTAAAAACACAAACATAATCATATACCCCCTTGTTGCCCCTTTTGACACCCCCCACACCTACGCACTTGTTATTTTTAAGAAATACTTACCCACCATAGTACACTATCCTAGCCATAGAAACATCATCCAACATACCTACCTCTTAATCCAAAACTCCCCTCCCCACTTACGTCTCTGCAACAATAATATTACCTACCGATCCAACAACATGCTCCCATAGCATGTACACCCCACGCATTATTACCAACGACTGATATGCACCGAGTGCTTATGAGTGAACAAACACAATAGCCACCACACAAGACACACAGCGTGGTGAGTTAAGATCAATTGTGTATATAGCATGATAAAACTCCATTGGCGACGGCATCTGGACAACGAATAATGAAACTTGATGGTAAAGTTACGATATGCAGAAAATAGAAAAAATACCCCCAGCCACCCGCATGTCACCACGAGACAAACGCATAATTAGTTAAATAGGTAATGGTAATTGTAATAGAAGGGCGAGCCACACTCCCCGTACACCACTCCGCCTGTATTTAAGTAAACTTGATATCCAACCAATGTAAGGGCATGGTACAAGTAAGGATAATATCTTCCCCGCGTCACCCGCCAACCCCCAAATAGCAATTAATAAATCAGATAATATTTGGTGACGTGTGGCCAACAATATACTCGTAATATGTGGTTTTTTTTTAAAGTTTATCATCATACGGCTCACTCACTAAGAAAAGTAGGACAAGAAGAGCTCGTTGAAACCACAAAAAGAATCAAATTATCGGGAAATAGTGTCATTGCTCAGAAGTGAACAAGAACCAATATAAGAAGATCACAAGTAAAACGAAAACCGCCAAAAAGCGTTGATTACCGCCGAAGGACGTGATAACCGCCGAAGGGCGTGGTTGCCACCAAAGGGTGTGATTGCCGTCAAAGGACGCGATAGCCGCCGAAGGGCGTAATTGCCACCAAATGGTGTGATTGCCGGCAAATGATGTGATATCCGCCGAAGGGCGTGATTGCCGTCAAAGGACGTGATTGCCGTCAAAGGACGTGATAGCCGCCGAAGGGCGTGATTGCCACCAAAGGGTGTGATTGCCACCAAAGGGTGTGATAGCCGCCAAAGGGCTTGATTGCCACCAGAGGGTGTGATTGCCACCAAATGGTGTTATTGGCGTCAAAGGACGTGAAAGCCGCCGAAGGGCAAAAGGAGCCTACGAAAGACGAAGACTCAAACTCTAGGAAATAGACCAATCACAACAGATTTGTATCTACTCCGCCTACCGACGAGGCCGGTCTCAAGCCTAGAAGTATCGTAAATCCACTCCAAGAACGCCATTTCCAGACGGAAACCAGAAAAAAACAATATTGAACTGCTTCAAAATAGTAAAGAAACTTGCATTTATATTGATGTTCTCTTAAGAATTAAGAATTTGGATATTGTTTTATTAAATAACCTTTAAAAACTATAGCTTCGTACTTACTTTAGTAGAACCTTGGAGTACGTCACATTATTATTCGAATCTTCGATCGATCAAAACCTGTTTTTGTTTACTTTTCCAAAATTCTAAAAAAGTAGGTCTCTGGCTGATGGCCGCCAGGTATTTACAGACTCTACAAGCATTTTGGAGCAGTAACCGAAAAAATAATAAAATGGTTAAGGTTATACAAAAGGCAGGTGAAACTTTTTGTGGTAAATTTTGCCGCAACACGTTTTATATTATTGCATTTTAAGAGTTTATGTTTCAATTATTTAATTTCATTGATCGTATGCTGTTTGTGGGTGATACCTACATATTTCATTTTGGACAACAAAGCTGAGCTGGCTGCCTCGCCGGTTCCGCATAAAAATCGTATACCTATACCTAAATATATAAATGTAAATAAATGTACATATTTAATGTACCTATTATACGTGAAATAAAATAAAATAAAAACAAGTAAACACTATATATGCAAAAAATAAATCTAGGTAGTTATTTACTTTTGAAATAAGGATCTATGTCGATATTTTCAACATTAGGTATAAGCACTATAATTGAAGCTGAAACGATTTTCTTCAAACTTGCTACATACGAACGTTTAAATAAAAACGAACGTTGTTTAATTGTCTGATTTTGACCAACTAAGGGAATATTGTATTGAACTATTGCTTTTCGTTAGTGATCGAAAATCAAAGTCGATTTTCTATAAATGTGTGGAAATCAGTTTAATGGAATATGTAAATAAATTATAATGACATGTTGCATTACGTATATATTGTTGGATTAATTGGGTAGAAGTAATCATTTTTATAGTGCTGCGCGCACTAAAGGGGTTTTGACTACCCTTAAAATGAACAAGTACAGTGCGAGCGTTAGAAAAGTAAGGAAAGATGTAAGAGGAGGTACCGATGCATATTGGCTTTGAATTTCTGAATATCAAATGGGACGGGAAAATAGACCCGTCTAAAGTATTCCACATTCGCGTTGTACGGCTAAAGAAAGATTCTCTGTACTTGACACTACGTCCGAAGGTGGGTTCAAGAGTAAACTGAGGAGCATTCCTGGAAGCCCGAGTATTACGGTTAAATAATTTAAGGGGAGGAATGCAACTGACTATTTCGCTAGAACAGTGTTTATATAAATATCGATAAAATAATGACAGACATATAACATTTCGACGGTGTTCTAGATATGTAAATGTGTCCACTATATTTCTATCATTCTTAGAGCTCTATTCTGAATTCTATCTAAAAGAAAGAAATGAGTTTTGAGAGCTCCTACCCAAATGTGCGAGTTGTACTCCAGCTTAGGACGAATGAAAGCCTTATAGATTACAGCCCGATCAGACGAGGAAAAGAATTTCTTACATCTTCGAAGGAAAGCCAAACACTTTCCAGCATTTTTGGCGAAATCGAATGTGTGGTTATGTGCCGAGGACTGAAAGTTAATCGGTTTCTGCAATGCAAGTGCCGCTCATGGCTAGGGCCAGAAGACAGCTCTGAATTTTTGAAGCATTAGATTCTACGTGGGTCTTATTCCCCATTGAACAATGCTGTCAAGATCTGAATTTAATTAGCATATCATACGCTGCCGTTGCAGTTCCACTTCCGAAGAACAAGGAGGTGAATCTGAAAACGAATATAAAAAGCTGAGGGTACTATCGTCAGCAAAACAATTTAGTGGATTAGAAGATCCAGATAAAAGATCATTAATAAAAATGAGAAAAAGAGTTGGAGACAAAACTGATCCCTGGGGCACACCAGCATTTATTTTGTGAACTTCAGATCTAAAACCATCCAATACGACTTGTATTGAGCGGTCCGAAATGTAATTTCTAATCCAACGAAGAAGAGATTCATCGATACCAAATGCACGCATTTTCGATGAGAGAGCACGATGCCAAACTCTATCAAATTCTTTTAAAATATCAAGCGCAATAATCTTACTTTCTCCAAAACGATGTAAAGATTTGTGCCACTGTTCGGTGAGATATACCATCAAATCACCAGTGGACCTATTGCTACGAAAGCCATACTGCTTTCCTTCTTCAAGATATTTCTTAACCTGATAATTAATCAGCGTTTCCATGGCCTTGGCAAGAAGGGACGTAAGTGCAATTGGACGGTAACTAGAGGGTGAGGAAGATTAGCTTTTTTTTGGTTCAGGCTGGACAAATGCTGTTTTCCATCCACTCGGAAAGAGACTGCTTACGCTGTGGTTTTGCCAGCTATGAAGAACACCTCTTCATAACGATGGGAGGGATACTACCCGGGCCAGAAGATTTGTGTATATCAAGGCCTTTGAGTACTCTGGCAACTGCACGAGTGCGAAAGAAGATTCGTCCCATGAAATCTTTTACGCTCTCAAGTACTGGAGGAGTCATAACACTTTCTGGAAGTGTAGAATTGACAGCGAACTACGCTGCAAGAAAATTGGCTTTGTTGTGAGAACTGACAAAAGAGGTGTCATTAAAGACGAGCGTTGGAACCAAAGATGAAGCTGAATTTCGAATATTTTTCACAAATAACCACAAATTCTTACTTCCATTGGGACATTGTAGTATTTTTTTGTAGAATTTATTTTTTATTTGTATTTCTTTATTGAAGAATGCTTACACTTTAAGACATGGTATCTTATTACCTAGTGATAAGCTTTAATATAAAACAATGTTTTGAAAAATGAATAATTGAAAAATTGAAAAAATTTAAGTATTTGAATGAAAACTATTAATGAACAATTTTATTATTATTATTTATTTATTATTAAAATTCTTTATTTTACTATGAAATGGTTAAATATATTATTATCCTAAGAATAAGGTCTTGGCTATTCTGCCGTCTGCCTGATATGACATTTCATTTAATTTATAAAAAAAAAGTACAAAAGAAAGAATTAAAAACTTAAAAAGTGTAATTAATGCTAAGATGTTAATTTTTCAACAATTTTGGCATGATTTCAAACATAAAAGGTATCAATTTCAAATAATGAATGAAAGTTAATATTAAATTAAAAAAAAAATTTTAATGATTATATATTTTTTTCCTTTTTTAACAATTTTGACATGATTTGAAACACCAAACAAAATATCAATTTAAATATGATTTGAAACACAAAATAAATAAATACATAGTCGTAAACTGCAGTAACTGGTTGAATTTTTCGTTTTATTATAAGAAACTATTACGAAAGTTTAGCGCATGTTGGCAATACTTTTGCAAAATTAACCATCCTAATGCTCCGTTCAATATTTCATGGAGTCGGCTTGGAGACAAAAAGCTCTCTTCGAAGTATAAGCGGCGGATTTCCTGCAAAATAGGGCAGGCCGCAATGAAGTGGTGGACATCTTCGTTTTCTCTTGTGTTACATAAGCTACAGATTTGTGGAAGATCAGCTCGATGTGGTATAAAATTTAAGTTTAGAAGCTCCACATGTACTCTAAGAATGCAGCT
The DNA here is from genome assembly GCA_910595825.1 of Philhelius pedissequus. Lineage (NCBI taxonomy): Eukaryota > Metazoa > Arthropoda > Insecta > Diptera > Syrphidae > Philhelius > Philhelius pedissequus. The sequence goes on from OU343160.1 coordinate 151,306,375, forward strand.
TATAGCTTCGCTCGAAAATTCGTTGCTAAAATAGTTCTTGCCCGATGACAACTGGTGATTCAGGTTTCTATACGTGTTCCTGGATGTTGTGGAAGTTGCTCTAGTTATGTGCTGATTGTATATTTTCTCATCTACTTTTGCGATAACGTCTGCAAACATACCCGGCCATTCATCGACATTTGACACCATAAGTGAAAGATTAGCCCCATTGGCCTGAGTTAATTGATTCCAGTCTTTGAAAGGGGAGGAATTCGTTTGCAGAAGACTTTCCATGATAGATTTGTGAAGACTTCTACCGCTTCTTCGCATCACTCCCATTAAGTAATCGGCGTTGGCTTTGAGATTTTTAATGTATATAGGCGTTATACCATACTCCACATAAATAGCATAATAAGGCGTTGAATTTGGCAATTTAAACAGTCGCTTAAAAAAATGGCGCTGAGTCGCTTCAAACTCTTCGAAGAAAAATTGACCATACGCCTGTACTCCATAACACATACATGTGTTCACTGTTGCATGAAAAACGCGGTATTTTGACGCATGATCAACTTCTTGGTTTGCGAAAAACTTTGGCCACATTAAGCTCAAAGCTATCTTAGCCTCATTACTTTTTTGCTTCACGTGCCTTGAAAAGTTTAGATTATGCGTAATCAGAACTCCAAGATATTTAAATTCTTGAAAAACTTCTATACGTGTATTGTTCAACGACCAATTTTCTTCGGGCAATCTTCTTCTTTGACGTGCTTCAAAAATCATCACCTTAGTTTTGCTTGTATTTACATGAAGGCCCTACCTCTCGCAAAAATTATTAAGTTAGTTAATTTGTAACTGCAGGGTGGATGGGTTATCAGCCAATAGCACTAAGTCATCAGCGTAGAGCAAAACTTTTACTTGGATACCGGCAAACAGTATTCCCCCAGGAAGTACCTCACAAACATCGTCAATAAATAAGGAGACAAGCAATGGGCTTAATAGGCAGCCTTGTGGAACTCCAGCCGTTGTTTCAAACCATTCTAAAAATTCAGAACCAACCCATACAGAGGCACTCGATGAGGCAAGAAAATTGAAATACATCATAAGGAATTTGCGGGAAATCCCCATCATCGAAAGCTTGTACAACGAAGCTCGTCGGTTAACCTTATCAAATGCCGCTTTAAAGTCCACGAAGCAGCAGTACAATTTCTTCTTTTCGTCTATTGACTTTCTGGCAATATTTGTTAAGGCGAAGATGTGGTCCATCGTTGATAAACCTGCTCGAAAACCGGCTTGGAAAATGCTAAGTAGATTTCTTCCTTCGATCCATTTGGAGAGCCTTTCGTATAGAATAGAAGTCAAAATTTTCCTTAGACTATTTAAAATAGAAATTCCTCGATAGTTTTCTGGGAGGTTTGCATCTCCTTTTTTTAAAAATGGTGAAAATAACTGCTTTGTTAAAGTTTTTTGGCACATATGAATCGTTATATAATCTGTTAAAGTAGATCAGAAGATAATTCTTTAGCTGATCGGTGCTATTTTTATAAAACTCAACGGGAATCCCGTCAATGCCAGGTGCTTTGTTGTTTTTCATTTTGTAAAGAGATGCTTCTAGTTCCCATAACGCTATTGGGCTATCCAATTCTTCGACTGTAACATTAGGTAAAGCGTAAGAAAAAGTGTAATTATTTTCATCAGCCGACAAAAGGGTTTTAAAATGAGCTCCAAGTGTCTCAGCTCCAAGGGTGTTCATTACACTTCGACTACGTCCACTAAGTTCCCGGACACTACTCCAAAAGCATTTTGCTTTTGCTTTAGAGTTCTTACAGCTCGATAATCTTATCGACAAGTTTTTGAGATGAGCATTTTTTTTGTCTGCACAGAGTTTTTTGTACTCCTTATTTACATGCTAGTAAATGGTTTTGAAAAATAAGGTATTTGTAGATCTATAAAGTTTGAGGTACACAAATGATAGTTTACGTAGTCTCTTACAATTGCTATCGAACCATGTGTTCCGGGGAGTGAAGGAGTAATTTTTGTTATTTTGGGAAGACGGAGCTGAGGTTTTGATAACTCTGATAATATGCTCTTCACATTCTTCAAAACTGGTTGATGATTGAGAAGGAAGAGAACCACAGTGGCGGTTTAAAAGAGCTTTATAGAGTGGAGAACTATTCTCATTCCACTTAAGTTTCGAGAAATTATTGGAGACTCTTTGAGCGTCCTCATTAATAAAATTCACTTCAACTTCTATTGGCAAATGCGAAGAAAAGTTCTGAATTCCAACTTTGAAGTCTGTAAAAGAGTTAAGCCACTCAGCCGATATTGCACAAAAGTCAATTACAGACTGACCTTGACCGCTTATAAACGTGAGCTCTCCATTACTGTCGCTTTTAGATGCACCATTCAAAACGAAAAGTCCAAAATTCTAAAAAAAAATCCGTTATAAGTCTGCCATTCCTTCCGTTTCCGAATATGTGAAGATTTTTACGGAGCATTCATCAGACATTTTCAGCTGAATCGATTCATCAACAAACTCGAAGACGAAATAGCCTAGAGGAGGCAGGGCCCGCGTGAAAAAGTGAAAACCTTCATACTAGCCATACAGTACATAATCTATCAACATCCCATTATACGGATCAATGATAGTATCGACAAAATTTACGATCTGCTTAGAAATACCATATGTAAATTCGCGGGGGAAAGACTTCAGAACATTAGAAGAACTGACGAGTCTGGCCGAGAAATTTGAATACATACAGAGAGAAATTCAAAACCAAGCCTCGGCCACGGTAGGCAGAACAACCCCGAGGACCGACCTCAGGAACTATAAGGTGACACCCAACTGTACACTCGCTTTAGTTCTAGATTCATACGACCGAATGACACATTGCCGGAAGTGTAAACAAAGGGGTCATACTAAAGGCAACTGCCAGCGTCCATTCCGATTCTTCTGTTCTCATTGCGGAAAAGACGGCCAGAGAACACGTGGATGTCCTTGTCACTTACCTAAGACATCAGCTTTAAACGTTATGCGAAATGAAAAGGCAAACACTAAGCCAATACTCTCTCAAACAGATTCCCACACCTCAATCACCAGTACATTTGAACTTTCCGTAGATCCTCACGATATTAGTTCTAATGAAACCCCAGAAATACAACAGGTCAATACAATTGAACACGACTCCCCCGGTATATCCGAATTAAAATTAGTAGAAATCATGGACGCGGAACAGGTGCTACCGAATACTTACGATAAGGCATTCGGGGAGCAGACAGGTCTGACTAGAGGGTTCGATGACACTCAAAAAAAAGCCAGAATCATACCCAAGTCTTTAAACCTGTAGAGAGAACAAACTCCAGGACGGCTCATGCGACCGGCAGCCGGACACCCACAGCCTTAGCAGTTAAACAACGAGTACATACAAACGCAAACTGTCGGCTCCCACTCCGTTTGCTGGGCTCGATCTTGACGAATACGGTTGAGGCACTCCTAATCATCCTTGCCACCAGCATAAGGTAACAATGTTGAGTATGCTGTCGGATTTGAATGCTACCGGCCCGCCAAGCCCTACCGATACATTCGACCGTACCAATCCGTCTGACCCTAACGGTCCGCTTGAAACTACTGATCCACCCGAACCTCCCGATCCGCCCAACCATACAGATCCAGCGGATCGTACCGATCTGCTCGACAATGCCATGTCGTCGGAAAATACTGAACATTTTTTTTGCACAAAACAAAAAAAAAACCTAGCAGGAGCTTAAACGAGAAGGTTCTCGTCTCCAAAAAGGGCCGGTATATTAATGAAGCATTACAAAACCAACCGCCTCATATCATATAATAGCCATAAGCCACGTTGAAAAAAAACAACTAAAAACACAAACATAATCATATACCCCCTTGTTGCCCCTTTTGACACCCCCCACACCTACGCACATGTTATTTTTAAGAAATACTTACCCACCATAGTACACTATCCTAGCCATAGAAACATCATCCAACATACCTACCTCTTAATCCAAAACTCCCCTCCCCACTTACGTCTCTGCAACAATAATATTACCTACCGATCCAACAACATGCTCCCATAGCATGTACACCCCACGCATTATTACCAACGACTGATATGCACCGAGTGCTTATGAGTGAACAAACACAATAGCCACCACACAAGACACACAGCGTGGTGAGTTAAGATCAATTGTGTATATAGCATGATAAAACTCCACTGGCGACGGCATCTGGACAACGAATAATGAAACTTGATGGTAAAGTTACGATATGCAGAAAATAGAAAAAATACCCCCAGCCACCCGCATGTCACCACGAGACAAACGCATAATTAGTTAAATAGGTAATGGTAATTGTAATAGAAGGGCGAGCCACACTCCCCGTACACCACTCCGCCTGTATTTAAGTAAACTTGATATCCAACCAATGTAAGGGCATGGTACAAGTAAGGATAATATCTTCCCCGCGTCACCCGGCCACCCCCAAATAGCAATTAATAAATCAGATAATATTTGGTGACGTGTGGCCAACAATATACTCGTAATATGTGTTTTTTTTTTAAAGTTTATCATCATACGGCTCACTCACTAAGAAAAGTAGGACAAGAAGAGCTCGTTGAAACCACAAAAAGAATCAAATTATCGGGAAATAGTGTCATTGCTCAGAAGTGAACAAGAACCAATATAAGAAGATCACAAGTAAAACGAAAACCGCCAAAAAGCGTTGATTACCGCCGAAGGACGTGATAACCGCCGAAGGGCGTGGTTGCCACCAAAGGGTGTGATTGCCGTCAAAGGACGCGATAGCCGCCGAAGGGCGTGATTGCCACTAAATGGTGTGATTGCTGTCAAAGTGCGTGATAGCCGCCGAAGGGCGTGATTGCCGTCAAAGGACGTAATAGCCGCCGAAGGGCGTAATTGCCACCAAATGGTGTGATTGCCGGCAAATGATGTGATATCCGCCGAAGGGCGTGATTGCCGTCAAAGGACGTGATTGCCGTCAAAGGGCGTGATAGCCGCCGAAGGGCGTGATTGCCACCAAAGGGTGTGATTGCCACCAAAGGGTGTGATAGCCGCCAAAGGGCTTGATTGCCACCAGAGGGTGTGATTGCCACCAAATGGTGTTATTGGCGTCAAAGGACGTGAAAGCCGCCGAAGGGCAAAAGGAGCCTACGAAAGACGAAGACTCAAACTCTAGGAAATAGACCAATCACAACAGATTTGTATCTACTCCGCCTACCGACGAGGCTGGTCTCAAGCCTAGAAGTATCGTAAATCCACTCCAAGAACGCCATTTCCAGACGGAAACCAGAAAAAAACAATATTGAACTGCTTCAAAATAGTAAAGAAACTTGCATTTATATTGATGTTCTCTTAAGAATTAAGAATTTGGATATTGTTTTATTAAATAACCTTTAAAAACTATAGCTTCGTACTTACTTTAGTAGAATCTTGGAGTACGTCACATTATTATTCGAATCTTCGATCGATCAAAACCTGTTTTTGTTTACTTTTCCAAAATTCTAAAAAAGTAGGTCTCTGGCTGATGGCCGCCAGGTATTTACAGACTCTACAAGCATTTTGGAGCAGTAACCGAAAAAATAATAAAATGGTTAAGGTTATACAAAAGGCAGGTGAAACTTTTTGTGGTAAATTTTGCCGCAACACGTTTTATATTATTGCATTTTAAGAGTTTATGTTTCAATTATTTAATTTCATTGATGGTATGCTGTTTGTGGGTGATACCTACATATTTCATTTTGGACAACAAAGCTGAGCTGGCTGCCTCGCCGGTTCCGCATAAAAATCGTATACCTATACCTAAATATATAAATGTAAATAAATGTACATATTTAATGTACCTATTATATGTGAAATAAAATAAAATAAAAACAAGTAAACACTATATATGCAAAAAATAAATCTAGGTAGTTATTTACTTTTGAAATAAGGATCTATGTCGATATTTTCAACATTAGGTATAAGCACTATAATTGAAGCTGAAACGATTTTCTTCAAACTTGCTACATACGAACGTTTAAATAAAAACGAACGTTGTTTAATTGTCTGATTTTGACCAACTAAGGGAATATTGTATTGAACTATTGCTTTTCGTTAGTGGTCGAAAATCAAAGTCGATTTTCTATAAATGTGTGGAAATCAGTTTAATGGAATATGTAAATAAATTATAATGACATGTTGCATTACGTATATATTGTTGGATTAATTGGGTAGAAGTAATCATTTTTATAGTGCTGCGCGCACTAAAGGGGTTTTGACTACCCTTAAAATGAACAAGTACAGTGCGAGCGTTAGAAAAGTAAGGAAAGATGTAAGAGGAGGTACCGATGCATATTGGTTTTGAATTTCTGAATATCAAATGGGACGGGAAAATAGACCCGTCTAAAGTATTCCACATTCGCGTTGTACGGCTAAAGAAAGATTCTCTGTACTTGACACTACGTCCGAAGGTGGGTTCAAGAGTAAACTGAGGAGCATTCCTGGAAGCCCGAGTATTACGGTTAAATAATTTAAGGGGAGGAATGCAACTGACTATTTCGCTAGAACAGTGTTTATATAAATATCGATAAAATAATGACAGACATATAACATTTCGACGGTGTTCTAGATATGTAAATGTGTCCACTATATTTCTATCGCCTATCATTCTCAGAGCTCTATTCTGAATTCTATCTAAAAGAAAGAAATGAGTTTTGAGAGCTCCTACCCAAATGTGCGAGTTGTACTCCAGCTTAGGACGAATGAAAGCCTTATAGATTACAGCCCGATCAGACGAGGAAAAGAATTTCTTACATCTTCGAAGGAAAGCCAAACACTTTCCAGCATTTTTGGCGAAATCGAATGTGTGGTTATGTGCCGAGGACTGAAAGTTAATCGGTTTCTGCAATGCAAGTGCCGCTCATGGCTAGGGCCAGAAGACAGCTCTGAATTTTTGAAGCATTAGATTCTACGTGGGTCTTATTCCCCATTGAACAATGCTGTCAAGATCTGAATTTAATTAGCATATCATACGCTGCCGTTGCAGTTCCACTTCCGAAGAACAAGGAGGTGAATCTGAAAACGAATATAAAAAGCTGAGGGTACTATCGTCAGCAAAACAATTTAGTGGATTAGAAGATCCAGATAAAAGATCATTAATAAAAATGAGAAAAGGAGTTGGAGACAAAACTGATCCCTGGGGCACACCAGCATTTATTTTGTGAACTTCAGATCTAAAACCATCCAATACGACTTGTATTGAGCGGTCCGAAATGTAATTTCTAATCCAACGAAGAAGAGATTCATCGATACCAAATGCACGCATTTTCGATGAGAGAGCACGATGCCAAACTCTATCAAATTCTTTTAAAATATCAAGCGCAATAATCTTACTTTCTCCAAAACGATGTAAAGATTTGTGCCACTGTTCGGTGAGATATACCATCAAATCACCAGTGGACCTATTGCTACGAAAGCCATACTGCTTTCCTTCTTCAAGATATTTCTTAACCTGATAATTAATCAGCGTTTCCATGGCCTTGGCAAGAAGGGACGTAAGTGCAATTGGACGGTAACTAGAGGGTGAGGAAGATTAGCTTTTTTTGGGACAGGCTGGACAAATGCTGTTTTCCATCCACTCGGAAAGAGACTGCTTACGCTGTGGTTTTGCCAGCGTTGAAGAACACCTCTTCATAACGATGGGAGGGATACTACCCGGGCCAGAAGATTTGTGTATATCAAGGCCTTTGAGTACTCTGGCAAATGCACGAGTGCGAAAGAAGATTCGTCCCATGAAATCTTTTACGCTCTCAAGTACTGGAGGAGTCATAACACTTTCTGGCAGTGTAGAATTGACAGCGAACTACGCTGCAAGAAAATTGGCTTTGTTGTGAGAACTGACAAAAGAGGTGTCATTAAAGACGAGCGTTGGAACCAACGATGAAGCTGAATTTCGAATATTTTTCACAAATGACCACAAATTCTTACTTCCATTGGGACATTGTAGTATTTTTTTGTAGAATTTATTTTTTATTTGTATTTCTTTATTGAAGAATGCTTACACTTTAAGACATGGTATCTTATTACCTAGTGATAAGCTTTAATATAAAACAATGTTTTGAAAAATGAAAAATTGAAAAATTGAAAAAATTTAAGTATTTGAATGAAAACTATTAATGAACAATTTTATTATTATTATTTATTTATTATTAAAATTCTTTATTTTACTATGAAATGGTTAACAATATTATTATCCTAAGAATAAGGTCTTGGCTATTCTGCCGTCTGCCTGATATGACATTTCATTTAATTTATAAAAAAAAAAGTACAAAAGAAAGAATTAAAAACTTAAAAAGTGTAATTAATGCTAAGATGTTAATTTTTCAACAATTTTGGCATGATTTCAAACATTAAAGGTATCAATTTCAAATAATGAATGAAAGTTAATTCATTAAAAAAAAAATTTTAATGATTATATATTTTTTTCCTTTTTTAACAATTTTGACATGATTTGAAACACCAAACAAAATATCAATTTAAATATGATTTGAAACACAAAATAAATAAATACATAGTCGTAAACTGCAGTAACTGGTTGAATTTTTCGTTTTATTATAAGAAACTATTACGAAAGTTTAGCGCATGTTGGCAATACTTTTGCAAAATTAACCATCCTAATGCTCCGTTCAATATTTCATGGAGTCGGCTTGGAGACAAAAAGCTCTCTTCGCAGTATAAGCGGCGGATTTCCTGCAAAATAGGGCAGGCTGCAATGAAGTGGTGGACATCTTCGTTTTCTCTTGTGTTACATAAGCTACAGATTTGTGGAAGATCAGCTCGATGTGGTATAAAATTTAAGTTTAGAAGCTCCACACGTACTCTAAGAATGCAGCTTATAACTTCGCTCGAAAATTCGTTGCTAAAATAGTTCTTGCCCGATGACAACTGGTGATTCAGGTTTCTATACGTGTTCCTGGATGTTGTGGAAGTTGCTCTAGTTATGTGCTGATTGTATATTTTCTCATCTACTTTTGCGATAACGTCTGCAAACATACCCGGCCATTCATCGACATTTGACACCATAAGTGAAAGATTAGCCCCATTGGCCTGAGTTAATTGATTCCAGTCTTTGAAAGGGGAGGAATTCGTTTGCAGAAGACTTTCCATGATAGATTTGTGAAGACTTCTACCGCTTCTTCGCATCACTCCCATTAAGTAATCGGCGTTGGCTTTGAGATTTTTAATGTATATAGGCGTTATACCATACTCCACATAAATAGCATAATAAGGCGTTGAATTTGGCAGTTTAAACAGTCGCTTAAAAAAATGGCGCTGAGTCGCTTCAAACTCTTCGAAGAAAAATTGACCATACGCCTGTACTCCATAACACATACATGTGTTCACTGTTGCATGAAAAACGCGGTATTTTGACGCATGATCAACTTCTTGGTTTGCGAAAAACTTTGGCCACATTAAGCTCAAAGCTATCTTAGCCTCATTACTTTTTTGCTTCACGTGCCTTGAAAAGTTTAGATTATGCGTAATCAGAACTCCAAGATATTTAAATTCTTGAAAAACTTCTATACGTGTATTGTTCAACGACCAATTTTCTTCGGGCAATCTTCTTCTTTGACGTGCTTCAAAAATCATCACCTTAGTTTTGCTTGTATTTACATGAAGGCCCTACCTCTCGCAAAAATTATTAAGTTAGTTAATTTGTAACTGCAGGGTGGATGGGTTATCAGCCAATAGCACTAAGTCATCAGCGTAGAGCAAAACTTTTACTTGGATACCGGCAAACAGTATTCCCCCAGGAAGTACCTCACAAACATCGTCAATAAATAAGGAGACAAGCGATGGGCTTAATAGGCAGCCTTGTGGAACTCCAGCCGTTGTTTCAAACCATTCTAAAAATTCAGAACCAACCCATACAGAGGCACTCGATGAGGCAAGAAAATTGAAATACATCATAAGGAATTTGCGGGAAATCCCCATCATCGAAAGCTTGTACAACGAAGCTCGTCGGTTAATCTTATCAAATGCCGCTTTAAAGTCCACGAAGCAGCAGTACAATTTCTTCTTTTCGTCTATTGACTTTCTGGCAATATTTGTTAAGGCGAAGATGTGGTCCATCGTTGATAAACCTGCTCGAAAACCGGCTTGGAAAATGCTAAGTAGATTTCTTCCTTCGATCCATTTGGAGAGCCTTCGTATAGAATAGAAGTCAAAATTTTCCTTAGACTATTTAAAATAGAAATTCCTCGATAGTTTTCTGGGAGGTTTGCATCTCCTTTTTTTAAAAATGGTGAAAATAACTGCTTTGTTAAAGTTTTTTGGCACATATGAATCGTTATATAATCTGTTAAAGTAGATCAGAAGATAATTCTTTAGCTGATCGGTGCTATTTTTATAAAACTCAACGGGAATCCCGTCAATGCCAGGTGCTTTGTTGTTTTTCATTTTGTAAAGAGATGCTTCTAGTTCCCATAACGCTATTGGGCTATCCAATTCTTCGACTGTAACATTAGGTAAAGCGTAAGAAAAAGTGTAATTATTTTCATCAGCCGACAAAAGGGTTTTAAAATGAGCTCCAAGTGTCTCAGCTCCAAGGGTGTTCATTACACTTCGACTACGTCCACTAAGTTCCCGGACACTACTCCAAAAGCATTTTGCTTTTGCTTTAGAGTTCTTACAGCTCGATAATCTTATCGACAAGTTTTTGAGATGAGCATTTTTTTTGTCTGCACAGAGTTTTTTGTACTCCTTATTTACATGCTAGTAAATGGTTTTGAAAAATAAGGTATTTGTAGATCTATAAAGTTTGAGGTACACAAATGATAGTTTACGTAGTCTCTTACAATTGCTATCGAACCATGTGTTCCGGGGAGTGAAGGAGTAATTTTTGTTATTTTGGGAAGACGGAGCTGAGGTTTTGATAACTCTGATAATATGCTCTTCACATTCTTCAAAACTGGTTGATGATTGAGAAGGAAGAGAACCACAGTGGCGGTTTAAAAGAGCTTTATAGAGTGGAGAACTATTCTCATTCCACTTAAGTTTCGAGAAATTATTGGAGACTCTTTGAGCGTCTTCATTAATAAAATTCACTTCAACTTCTATTGGCAAATGCGAAGAAAAGTTCTGAATTCCAACTTTGAAGTCTGTAAAAGAGTTAAGCCACTCAGCCGATATTGCACAAAAGTCAATTACAGACTGACCTTGACCGCTTATAAACGTGAGCTCTCCATTACTGTCGCTTTTAGATGCACCATTCAAAACGAAAAGTCCAAAATTCTAAAAAAAAATCCGTTATAAGTCTGCCATTCCTTCCGTTTCCGAATATGTGAAGATTTTTACGGAGCATTCATCAGACATTTTCAGCTGAATCGATTCATCAACAAACTCGAAGACGAAATAGCCTAGAGGAGGCAGGGCCCGCGTGAAAAAGTGAAAACCTTCATACTAGCCATACAGTACATAATCTATCAACATCCCATTATACGGATCAATGATAGTATCGACAAAATTTACGATCTGCTTAGAAATACCATATGTAAATTCGCGGGGGAAAGACTTCAGAACATTAGAAGAACTGATGAGTCTGGCCGAGAAATTTGAATACATACAGAGAGAAATTCAAAACCAAGCCTCGGCCACGGTAGGCAGAACAACCCCGAGGATCGACCTCAGGAACTATAAGGTGACACCCAACTGTACACTCGCTTTAGTTCTAGATTCATACGACCGAATGACACATTGCCGGAAGTGTAAACAAAGGGGTCATACTAAAGGCAACTGCCAGCGTCCATTCCGATTCTTCTGTTCTCATTGCGGAAAAGACGGCCAGAGAACACGTGGATGTCCTTGTCACTTACCTAAGACTTCAGCTTTAAACGTTATGCGAAATGAAAAGGCAAACACTAAGCCAATACTCTCTCAAACAGATTCCCACACCTCAATCACCAGTACATTTGAACTTTCCGTAGATTCTCACGATATTAGTTCTAATGAAACCCCAGAAATACAACAGGTCAATACAATTGAACACGACTCCCCCGGTATATCCGAATTAAAATTAGTAGAAATCATGGACGCGGAACAGGTGCTACCGAATACTTACGATAAGGCATTCGGGGAGCAGACAGGTCTGACTAGAGGGTTCGATGACACTCAAAAAAAAGCCAGAATCATACCCAAGTCTTTAAACCTGTAGAGAGAAAAAACTCCGGGACGGCTCATGCGACCGGCAGCTGGACACCCACAGCCTTAGCAGTTAAACAACGAGTACATACAAACGCAAACTGTCGCCTCCCACTCCGTTTGCTGGGCTCGATCTTGACGAATACGGTTGAGGCACTCCTAATCATCCTTGCCACCAGCATAAGGTAACAATGTTGAGTATGCTGTCGGATTTGAATGCTACCGGCCCGCCAAGCCCTACCGATACATTCGACCGTACCAATCCGTCTGACCCTAACGGTCCGCTTGAAACTACTGATCCACCCGAACCTCCCGATCCGCCCAACCATACAGATCCAGCGGATCGTACCGATCTGCTCGACAATGCCATGTCGTCGGAAAATACTGAACATTTTTTTTGCACAAAACAAAAAAAAAACCTAGCAGGAGCTTAAACGAGAAGGTTCTCGTCTCCAAAAAGGGCCGGTATATTAATGAAGCATTACAAAACCAACCGCCTCATATCATATAATAGCCATAAGCCACGTTGAAAAAAAACAACTAAAAACACAAACATAATCATATACCCCCTTGTTGCCCCTTTTGACACCCCCCACACCTACGCACATGTTATTTTTAAGAAATACTTACCCACCATAGTACACTATCCTAGCCATAGAAACATCATCCAACATACCTACCTCTTAATCCAAAACTCCCCTCCCCACTTACGTCTCTGCAACAATAATATTACCTACCGATCCAACAACATGCTCCCATAGCATGTACACCCCACGCATTATTACCAACGACTGATATGCACCGAGTGCTTATGAGTGAACAAACACAATAGCCACCACACAAGACACACAGCGTGGTGAGTTAAGATCAATTGTGTATATAGCATGATAAAACTCCACTGGCGACGGCATCTGGACAACGAATAATGAAACTTGATGGTAAAGTTACGATATGCAGAAAATAGAAAAAATACCCCCAGCCACCCGCATGTCACCACGAGACAAACGCATAATTAGTTAAATAGGTAATGGTAATTGTAATAGAAGGGCGAGCCACACTCCCCGTACACCACTCCGCCTGTATTTAAGTAAACTTGATATCCAACCAATGTAAGGGCATGGTACAAGTAAGGATAATATCTTCCCCGCGTCACCCGCCAACCCCCAAATAGCAATTAATAAATCAGATAATATTTGGTGACGTGTGGCCAACAATATACTCGTAATATGTGTTTTTTTTTTAAAGTTTATCATCATACGGCTCACTCACTAAGAAAAGTAGGACAAGAAGAGCTCGTTGAAACCACAAAAAGAATCAAATTATCGGGAAATAGTGTCATTGCTCAGAAGTGAACAAGAACCAATATAAGAAGATCACAAGTAAAACGAAAACCGCCAAAAAGCGTTGATTACCGCCGAAGGACGTGATAACCGCCGAAGGGCGTGGTTGCCACCAAAGGGTGTGATTTCCGTCAAAGGACGCGATAGCCGCCGAAGGGCGTAATTGCCACCAAACGGTGTGATTGCCGGCAAATGATGTGATATCCGCCGAAGGGCGTGATTGCCGTTAAAGGACGTGATTGCCGTCAAAGGACGTGATAGCCGCCGAAGGGCGTGATTGCCACCAAAGGGTGTGATTGCCACCAAAGGGTGTGATAGCCGCCAAAGGGCTTGATTGCCACCAGAGGGTGTGATTGCCACCAAATGGTGTTATTGGCGTCAAAGGACGTGAAAGCCGCCGAAGGGCAAAAGGAGCCTACGAAAGACGAAGACTCAAACTCTAGGAAATAGACCAATCACAACAGATTTGTATCTACTCCGCCTACCGACGAGGCCGGTCTCAAGCCTAGAAGTATCGTAAATCCACTCCAAGAACGCCATTTCCAGACGGAAACCAGAAAAAAACAATATTGAACTGCTTCAAAATAGTAAAGAAACTTGCATTTATATTGATGTTCTCTTAAGAATTAAGAATTTGGATATTGTTTTATTAAATAACCTTTAAAAACTATAGCTTCGTACTTACTTTAGTAGAACCTTGGAGTACGTCACATTATTATTCGAATCTTCGATCGATCAAAACCTGTTTTTGTTTACTTTTCCAAAATTCTAAAAAAGTAGGTCTCTGGCTGATGGCCGCCAGGTATTTACAGACTCTACAAGCATTTTGGAGCAGTAACCGAAAAAATAATAAAATGGTTAAGGTTATACAAAAGGCAGGTGAAAGTTTTTGTGGTAAATTTTGCCGCAACACGTTTTATATTATTGCAATTTAAGAGTTTATGTTTCAATTATTTAATTTCATTGATCGTATGCTGTTTGTGGGTGATACCTACATATTTCATTTTGGACAACAAAGCTGAGCTGGCTGCCTCGCCGGTTCCGCATAAAAATCGTATACCTATACCTAAATATATAAATGTAAATAAATGTACATATTTAATGTACAATAAACGAATTTATTATTCGTTATATAAAAAAAAACGCGAACGCCTGCCCCCCGAGGGGCCGGCCCAACTGTTCGACTTACTGAAATAAGAAAATAAAGATTAAATTTTAAATATAAGTTTATTAAACAACCGAATAGCTTCAGTGTCCTAACAAGACTGAATTTACTTAGCCTAATTTACCTACACCTCACATAACCATTTGCTTTGTCGCTGCACGATGATTCGCAGAGTCAGCGACCTTCAAGGCTCCCGTGCATTTACCCCAAAACGTGCCGATATATGATATCCGCCAATCGTGGGAAATCATAACTGCCTCGTTCATGATTTGCTGACCTGGCAAATCATAATAAGCTGCATGTAAATGCAACGTGTTAACTCCTCCCCCTTTAAAAATCTACGTCCCGTAGATCAGCTGCGACGTCGGAACTGGATGACTGATTTGTCCGTTTCGGTGGGGTAGGATGCTGACCTTTGATAGGAAAGAGATGCGCTGATGTTTGGATTGGCGGGAAGTTGATTTTCGGGTACATCTTCCGCCACAGGTAAAGTATGATGATGATGAACAATAGGATTACCAAAGCTTCTGCCATAAGAGATATCTTAAATCTTTCGTCCAAGTCGCTTAGACGCTCTATGTTCGTTAAGCCGATGTTGTGAACATAACTCAAATCCAATTTGTTATGCTGCTTGGTGATACTCGTCAGTGCAGGAGGAAGGGCTTGTAGGGCTGTTGCGGTGTGACTTCTGAAGGTTTGGTTGTTCAACTGTATCGTTTCGTTTTGCATTTGTAGGATGAAGGTTCCCTCGAGAGATCTCTGGATATTGTTAGATTTGACCTCACCCTTAAAATTTGTCAGGAAGATAGAATCGGGATTAATTAGTTCAATAATCGTCCTCGTGTTTGTACGGTAAGTACAAGTTGCCGAACCTCCTTTCAACAACCTTGCCACGCAATGATCTTCAGGAACTTTTTCTAATGCTGTTTCACTGCAAACGGTCGTGTTACTTATTGAAAGGCAATCATCTATGATGCCGTACGTCTCATCATGGTTGACTAGCATTTTGTTGAAATTGAGATCAATTTGTTTGTTGCCTATGATCGATGCTCTTGTTTGTAGGAGGTTGAATTCATCTTTTCTAACCTTAGGCATCGATAGAATATAGAGCAAAATAGTCTCGTTGGTAAAAACAGCTGGTGTCCCATACTCTATCGCCTCGATCTCGTTGGCATAAGGTAACGTTTCAATTTCATTGACGAGTCTAGCTATTTCCTCTTTATCTAGCAGATTGGTGTTAATCAGGCCTTTTTTCGCAATCTGGCAAGCACGAACAATTTCATTTATTTCTCCTTTAACGACGAGTATTTCATTTAGGACGTCTTGTTCAATTCTGCCGGAAATCGTGTCTTTTATACCATCGTTGACTCTGTTTATAAGAAGATTGATTTTTCCTGTTATCTCTGCAGTGATGCCAAAAATTTTGTTGTTTATCTTGTACTGCTGATTGTTGTTCATTGCAATTTGTTCCTCAGTTCGAAGGATCTGATCCCAGTCTGCTGCGTCAGGGTTGCCCGCTATCCACTTCCAGGCACTTCCTATCCAGTTTATCGATCTTGTTTTGCGAAGCGATTTGCCTTTCAGGAGATCTATGCGCTCCCGAGTTTGGTTGAGGTGATACTGGATTAATGGTTTGCGATCTTGTTCCTTAAGATTGTTGTCTATGATTTCATCTAGTTTCCCAAGCATTTTCTCGAAATTCCCAAGGTCAATAACGTGCACTAATTTAAAACTGCCGTCGATCATCCATCCTCTGCCTTCTTTCAGGGAAATGAGGGGCGCCTTGTAATTAAAGATGTTTACTCCTTCAGCTGCTGTCGCTAGCATAATGGTTAGTCTTGTTTGCGTAAGGAAAAGATAATTGTTAAATTTATATAATTGCAAACTTACGAGTTAGGTTATAAATATACATTATACATATATTGATTTAATAGAAGTAATTTGTTTATTAATAATTTTGAAAAGAAAAATAAAAAAATTGTTGTATTTTAAATAATTTTATGCCAAAAGAATATTTAATATAAGTTTTAATCTCCTTGAAGGAATCAATGTTTTAGGGATTTTGTTTTAGAGGCTAAGCCATGCTTCCCCTTTTTTTTTTTGTGATGTATTCTCTGTGGAATATACATAATTATTAATAATTTTGAGTTACATATAAGTTACATTTTTGTATCTATAATGTGTTTTGTTACATTATTTTTTGCACATTTTTCTTAAATGTGGTGCATATGTGTTCATAATACGTGCTTTGTGCTTGAATATGTGTGTTACCGTGTGTTACCTTGTGTATTTGCCTAATAACTTTATACGTGCTTAACTTGTGTCTTGTGTATTTTGCGACCTGTATCTGTTACTATTGTGACCTTATTATCCTTGGCCACAACTTCCTTTCGATACAGTGGCTTATGTTTGCCCTGTATCCTCTTAAAGGAAGTGTAAATTATATCCCCTTTTTGAAATTTTTTAGGGATTGACTTGTTTTTATTATACCATTCGTTCCTGGTTTTTTGTTTTTGCCGTATTTTTTCCCTCAGCTCTTGGTTAACTTTTATTCTAAAGTTTGCCATATTTTGAAAATTCACTCTGGTACTCCTGTTAAAAAACATATCTGATGGTTTTCGTTCAGTAACAGAGTGGATTGTGTTATTATACCGATCAACAGAGATATTAAGCAGTTCTCTCAGTTTTAACTCTTTGTATTCAGCCTTCAAGCATCGATAGATTTCTAAGATTGTTGAATGAAATCTTTCAACTTGACCGTTAACTTCGCTACGATTGACAGGTGTCTGATACATTTGAATGTCGAGCATTTTTATGAAGTTAATCATTATAGGACTGAGAAAACTTCTTTCATTGTCAGTGACAAGCATCTTTGGGACAGTGAAGTAATGAAGGACTTTTATCACTTTATCCCTTAGATGGAGAGAAGACTTATTCTTTATATGAAATAATTTGGCAAATTTAGAGAATTTGTCGATGCATGAAATGAATTTTTCCCCTTGAATTTCCATAATGTCCATATGAAGTATTTCACAGGGGTAGGACGGAACAGGGGTAGGCTGAAACATTGGAGTTGCTGGGTGTCTATCGTATTTGTTGGCGAGACAGATGTCACAGGTCTTTACGTAACGTGTTATCAAGCTATTCATTTTGGGAAAATAAAATTTTTCGAGAATTTGTTCTTTATTCTCCCGAGCGTTTCTATGCGCTCGCCTGTGTTCCTTACTAATAATTTCCCACACTTGATTCTCGTTCTTGACATCTTCTACCAATCTTTGTGTGAGTCTAATTTTGTAGTTTGAAAAAGTTTCTAAGTAGACCTTCTGCAATAATTCCATACAAAGCTCCGGAATTTTAATTCCATTGACAATGGAAGGCTGCAGTCTCGTCTTCAAAATATTTGACAAAGCTTCTTTGTCTAAATATGGGGTTGCAGTGTAATGTCTAGAATAGCCGGGATGCGGTTCCTCGTAAGCCTCAGAAGTTTTTGCTACATTTATAATTATCTGATTCCGGAAGACGTTAAGGGGTACCTCAACATGCGGAATCAGATCTGTCGAGTCCTGCTCTGCACTGTGCACTGTTTCGTTGGCTGATTCAGTGGAAGCTGCTTCGTCATTGGAAGGTTCCAAGGCTGTATCAGTTTGGGATCTGTCGTTATCTATTAAAGATTGTTTTTCAGAAGCAGTTTCCGTTGAGGAATCACTATGTAACGTATTCACTTGGCATTCCGTTTCAGCTTTAGCTGAGGCGGCTGAGTGTTCGTTATCAATTTTAAGTCTAGAGAGCGCATCCGCTACGACATTAGATTTACCGGGCGTGTAAATCAATTCGCAATTGTATTCTTCAATCCTCGACTTCCAACGCTCCAATTTCGCATTGTAGTTGCGGTTACCTAGAGCATAAGTCAGCGGTTGATGGTCGGTGAATATTCGGATTTTTTTCGCTCCGTAAAGATAAGACCTGAGGTTGTCTAAGGCCCAGACTATCGCCAACATTTCTTTCTCGTTCGTGGCGTAATTTTCTTCACTACCACTCGAAGATCTTGAAATGAAGGCAATGGGTCTTTCCTTGCCTGTTTCACCTTGCGACAAAACTGCACCAATTGCTATATTTGAAGCGTCTGTTGTGAGAATGAACGGCTTATTAAAGTCCGGGAATGCCAGGACTTCGGCAGAGGTAAGGAGTACTTTTAGATCATTGAAAGCTTTTAACGCACACTCATCTAGTCTAATTGGGATTTTCCTTGACTGGTTGGCTTTAACTTGGGCATTTTCCCCCCTAGTTAAGTTAGTTAAGGGCTTGGCAATCTTGGCATAATCACGAATAAATTTCCTATAGTAGGAAGTAAGCCCGAGGAATGATTTTAGTTCCTTAAGGTTAACAGGAGGCTGTATATTCTGGATTGCCTCGATTTTCGTATTATCTGGTCGTACACCATCAGAAGTTATAACGTATCCAAGGAACTCTACAGTTGTGTCCATAAAATGGGTCTTTTCAAGGTTGACTTTCAAGTGCACTTCACTAAGTCTTTTCAAAACCATGTCAAGATTTTCTAAGTGCTTTTCTTCACTCTCACTGAAAACGATTATATCGTCGATATAAACATAACATATTTTCCCTATGAATGGCTTGAGCACATCGTCGATTGTGCGTTGAAAAATAGCTGGAGTGTTTTTGAGCCCGAATGGCAGCCTCAAAAACTCGTATTTGCCATTCATAGTGGAAAAAGCTGTTTTAGGAATATCTGAGGGTTTCATTGGAATTTGGTGAAATCCCGAGGTCAAGTCTAGGGTTGTGAAGTATCGAGCGTTCCCTAGGCTAGCAAGAGTGGCATTTATATCCGGTATTGGATATGCATCGGAAATTGTCACGCTGTTAAGTCTTTTGTAGTCGATGACCATTCTAAATTGCTTCTCACCATTCGCCTTAGGTTTTTTGGGCACAACCCAAATTGGTGAATTATAAGGACTTCTGGAAGGCCTTATAATCCCCTCATCGAGAAGTTTATTTATTTCATCCTCAACTACATCTCTTAAGCTAGATGGGTAGGGATAGCTCTTTGTGTATACAGGTTCGTCTGTATTTGTTTTGATTTCGGCCTGAATTGAAGTGTCAATTACTTCATTGACATCAATTGGTCCAAAGAGGGATTCGTACTTTCCAATTAATGATTGTAAACCCTGCCTAACCTCTTGGGAAAGATCTTCGCTGAAGACAACGTTTATCTGGCGCGATGTTTTTTCCTTTAATGGGATTTTAATGTCAGGCTTTATCGTTAGCAAATTATTTTTCCTATCGATAACAGCCTCAAGCTCTTTCAGCGTGTCATCTCCGATAATCCCATCGAAGGAATCAAGTCCCGGTAGGACAAAAATTCTTATCAGTGTATTATTGCCCGCTTCTGCAAAGAACCTTCCCTTGACATAACTTGATATTCTAATTTTTCCCGCGGCAGACTGCACGTTAAATGGTTTTTCGAGTAATACGGTGGGCTGATTTATTTTAGAACTCACGAAATTCTTGTTGGCCCCCGTATCTACAAGAAATTTCAACAAGGCTCCATCCTTGGTTGCGTACTCTATGTATGGTACGCTGGATGGCCCCCTGTCATAAAATTTATTTCTTCACATACAGCGTCTTCCGCAGAAGCGGAGTATTCTTCTAGCTCCACTTCATCAGCCGGTTCGATATTATACAGTCTCTGTTGCTTGTTCGGAAAGTTATCAGAGGCTGCCCTACGCTTGAATGGATTTTGAGGTTGTTTTGGACGATTTACGTAATCGACCTGTTTGCTCTGAACAGTTTGTTCACAGTCCATTTTTGGCAAAGGTTTTGGTCCTGTCCTCGGTGGACGAGCGCTTTCGTGGCGAGGGTTCGAATTAAACCGATTATTATGTCCTACATGATTTGGATGGGGCCTTCTCGGGGGTAAATAGGGTTTAAACTCTAAACTCCTGAAGCTTTGATTCATTGGGGCAGTAATTGTGTTCGAGAAGGAGGAGCCATGTACTGAGTTATTCCGATAATTGAGATTTTGTATCTCCAAGCAAGCGGAATATGCTTCCGGAAGGGTTCTGGGTCTTTGTATCATCAGCATTCGTGAAATATCGCCGTTTAGGCCACGTACGAACACATCCAGAGCCCTATTCCTGTATGTTTCCACAAGAGCTCTTATGGTCTCTTCACTATATGACTCGGTTTTAATTTTGTTAACCATCAATGATAATTGATGGTTAACAGCCGCATAGAATTCATCCAGCTTGCTGCCCTTTTGAGCAAGCTGGTTGAGCTGGTGCTCCAGAGTTCGAAGGTCTCGCTTATCTGCATAATTTAGGGATAAGCAAGTCTTCATCTCACTCCAGTCGCCATCAAAGATGTTATAGCTCACTAGAGCAGCGTCAGCTGGACCCCTAATCTTACCCCTAACATGCTGGAGTATAGCCCTATAGAGGGGTTTCGACTTGACTATCTCATAGTCTTTTAGGATCCCTTCTACAGCGTGTATCCACGATACATACTGCGTAGGGTTACCATTGAAGGCCTGCAGCTCCTTGACGCAGTCGGGCAATTTACTGATTTCTCTGAGCTCAGCCTCCGTTTGTGGAGGATTGAGCTCACAGCCACGACCCACGCCCGGAGCTGCCACCGAAGGAGCAGTCGAGCTCGTCGATGCGACATTACCTTCGATAAGCTGAATACGCCTATCGAACCCCTTTAACTGGCTTATCAGATTACTGACAGCGCCAGTCAATTCTACAATTTGCTGGGTTACTTGGTCCATTATATTTTCAAGCTTTAAATATGAAGGCTTACCTTACTTTTACCTTACTTCAGGTTCAGATACAGGCACACAGTAAATAAGAAAATATATATGTATATTTTATTGGCAATTTGTAACTTTGCTTTTTTCACACAAGTTTTCAAGATTTAAATATGAAGGCTTACCTTACTTTTAGCTTACTTCAGGTTCAGATACAGGCACACAGTAAATAAGAGAAAATATATATATATTTTATTTGCAATTTGTAGCTTTGCTTTTTTCACACAAGGATTTTTCCTTCCTTTTTTATATTTTCTCAGACACAAGGCACACAGAATATAAGAAAAAAATTATCTTTTTCCTTTTTTTATTTGCAATTTTTTTATATTTTCTCAGACACAAGGCACACAGAATATAAGAAAAAAATTATTTTTTCCTTTTTTTATTTGCAATTTTTAACTTTGCTTTTTTCCACACAGTAATTTTTATTTTTTCAAACACTAGCACATAAACACATTTATAAAAGTTTTTTCAGAAAACTTCTTTATAAGCTATATTTTTTGCTATTCAAACAGAATATTTTTCTGTTACATATTTGTAATTTCAATTTAATTTAAGAAACAATTTTCTCTCCTTTTTATAAATTTTTTTCACACAAGGTTAATTTTCCTTCACTCACAATATGAGCATTTCTTTTTTATTAGTACTTTCTGGAGAGATCTGCAAGAAAGAAAGAATCGTTTTAGTACCGCGTCGCGTTGTCGCTTGTGGTTCAATACGTGAGACTGGCATGAAAGTATCGTGTTATCCCGTTTGGACTTTCAAAGAGTCCTACTAGTGGCACGATTAACTTCACACCACATCCTCTAGCCCGTTGGAATATCCACATGTTCCCATGGTTATGTGAAAGGTTATGCGCAAGCTTGGATTGTTAACTATGTTCCCATGGTTATAGTTATGTTCGCCTTGGCATTGATTCCTGGGCGAAAAGGATGCAGTTTGCCAGTCCCTGCTCGGGCGCCAATAAACGAATTTATTATTCGTTATATAAAAAAAACGCGAACGCCTGCCCCCCGAGGGGCCGGCCCAACTGTTCGACTTACTGAAATAAGAAAATAAAGATTAAATTTTAAATATATGTTTATTAAACAACCGAATAGCTTCAGTGTCCTAACAAGACTGAATTTACTTAGCCTACTTTACCTACACCTCACATAACCATTTGCTTTGTCGCTGCACGATGATTCGCAGAGTCAGCGACCTTCAAGGCTCCCGTGCATTTACCCCAAAACGTGCCGATATATGATATCCGCCAATCGTGGGAAATCATAACTGCCTCGTTCATGATTTGCTGACCTGGCAAATCATAATAAGCTGCATGTAAATGCAACGTGCTAACTTGTACCTATTATATGTGAAATAAAATAAAATAAAAACAAGTAAACACTATATATGCAAAAAATAAATCTAGGTAGTTATTTACTTTTGAAATAAGGATCTATGTCGATATTTTCAACATTAGGTATAAGCACTATGATTGAAGCTGAAACGATTTTCTTCAAACTTGCTACATACGAACGTTTAAATAAAAACGAACGTTGTTTAATTGTCTGATTTTGACCAACTAAGGGAATATTGTATTGAACTATTGCTTTTCGTTAGTGGTCGAAAATCAAAGTCGATTTTCTATAAATGTGTGGAAATCAGTTTAATGGAATATGTAAATAAATTATAATGACATGTTGCATTACGTATATATTGTTGGATTAATTGGATAGAAGTAATCATTTTTATAGTGCTGCGCGCACTAAAGGGGTTTTGACTACCCTTAAAATGAACAAGTACAGTGCGAGCGTTAGAAAAGTAAGGAAAGATGTAAGAGGATGTACCGATGCATATTGGTTTTGAATTTCTGAATATCAAATGGGACGGGAAAATAGACCCGTCTAAAGTATTCCACATTCGCGTTGTACGGCTAAAGAAAGATTCTCTGTACTTGACACTACGTCCGAAGGTGGGTTCAAGAGTAAACTGAGGAGCATTCCTGGAAGCCCGAGTATTACGGTTAAATAATTTAAGGGGAGGAATGCAACTGACTATTTCGCTAGAACAGTGTTTATAAAAATATCGATCAAATAATGACAGACATATAACATTTCGACGGTGTTCTAGATATTTAAATGTGTCCACTATATTTCTATCGCCTATCATTCTTAGAGCTCTATTCTGAATTCTATCTAAAAGAAAGAAATGAGTTTTGAGAGCTCCTACCCAAATGTGCGAGTTGTACTCCAGCTTTGGACGAATGAAAGCCTTATAGATTACAGCCCGATCAGACGAGGAAAAGAATTTCTTACATCTTCGAAGGAAAGCCAAACACTTTCCAGCATTTTTGGCGAAATCGAATGTGTGGTTATGTGCCGAGGACTGAAAGCTAATCGGTTTCTGCAATGCAAGTGCCGCTCATGGCTAGGGCCAGAAGACAGCTCTGAATTTTTGAAGCATTAGATTCTACGTGGGTCTTATTCCCCATTGAACAATGCTGTCAAGATCTGAATTTAATTAGCATATCATACGCTGCCGTTGCAGTTCCACTTCCGAAAAACAAGGAGGTGAATCTGAAAACGAATATAAAAAGCTGAGGGTACTATCGTCAGCAAAACAATTTAGTGGATTAGAAGATCCAGATAAAAGACCATTAATAAAAATGAGAAAAAGAGTTGGAGACAAAACTGATCCCTGGGGCACACCAGCATTTATTTTGTGAACTTCAGATCTAAAACCATCCAATACGACTTGTATTGAGCGGTCCGAAATGTAATTTCTAATCCAACGAAGAAGAGATTCATCGATACCAAATGCACGCATTTTCGATGAGAGAGCACGATGCCAAACTCTATCAAATTCTTTTAAAATATCAAGCGCAATAACCTTACTTTCTCCAAAACGATGTAAAGATTTGTGCCACTGTTCGGTGAGATATACCATCAAAGCACCACCTATTGCTATTGCTACGAAAGCCATACTGCTTTCCTTCTTCAAGATATTTCTTAACCTGATAATTAATCAGCGTTTCCATGGCCTTGGCAAGAAGGGACGTAAGTGCAATTGGACGGTAACTAGAGGGTGAGGAAGATTAGCTTTTTTTTGGGACAGGCTGGACAAATGCTGTTTTCCATCCACTCGGAAAGAGACTGCTTACGCTGTGGTTTTGCCAGCGTTGAAGAACACCTCTTCGTAACGATGGGAGGGATACTACCCGGGCCAGAAGATTTGTGTATATCAAGGCCTTTGAATACTCTGGCAACTGCACGAGTGCGAAAGAAGATTCGTCCCATGAAATCTTTTACGCTCTCAAGTACTGGAGGAGTCATAACACTTTCTGGCAGTGTAGAATTGACAGCGAACTGCGCTGCAAGAAAATTGGCTTTGTTGTGAGAACTGACAAAAGAGGTGTCATTAAAGACGAGCGTTGGAACCAAAGATGAAGCTGAATTTCGAATATTTTTCACAAATGACCACAAATTCTTACTTCCATTGGGACATTGTAGTATTTTTTTGTAGAATTTATTTTTTATTTGTATTTCTTTATTGAAGAATGCTTACACTTTAAGACATGGTATCTTATTACCTAGTTATAAGCTTTAATATAAAACAATGTTTTGAAAAATGAAAAATTGAAAAATTGAAAAAATTTAAGTATTTGAATGAAAACTATTAATGAACAATTTTATTATTATTATTTATTTATTATTAAAATTCTTTATTTTACTATGAAATGGTTAACAATATTATTATCCTAAGAATAAGGTCTTGGCTATTCTGCCATCTGCCTGATATGACATTTCATTTAATTTATAAAAAAAAAAGTACAAAAGAAAGAATTAAAAACTTAAAAAGTGTAATTAATGCTAAGATGTTAATTTTTCAACAATTTTGGCATGATTTCAAACATAAAAGGTATCAATTTCAAATAATGAATGAAAGTTAATTCATTAACAAAAAAATTTTAATGATTATATATTTTTTTCCTTTTTTAACAATTTTGACATGATTTGAAACACCAAACAAAATATCAATTTAAATATGATTTGAAACACAAAATAAATAAATACATAGTCGTAAACTGCAGTAACTGGTTGAATTTTTCGTTTTATTATAAGAAACTATTACGAAAGTTTAGCGCATGTTGGCAATACTTTTGCAAAATTAACCATCCTAATGCTCCGTTCAATATTTCATGGAGTCGGCTTGGAGACAAAAAGCTCTCTTCGAAGTATAAGCGGCGGATTTCCTGCAAAATAGGGCAGGCCGCAATGAAGTGGTGGATATCTTCGTTTTCTCTTGTGTTACATAAGCTACAGATTTGTGGAAGATCAGCTCGATGTGGTATAAAATTTAAGTTTAGAAGCTCCACACGTACTCTAAGAATGCAGCTTATAGCTTCGCTCGAAAATTCGTTGCTAAAATAGTTCTTGCCCGATGACAACTGGTGATTCAGGTTTCTATACGTGTTCCTGGATGTTGTGGAAGTTGCTCTAGTTATGTGCTGATTGTATATTTTCTCATCTACTTTTGCGATTACGTCTGCAAACATACCCGGCTATTCATCGACATTTGACACCATAAGTGAAAGATTAGCCCCATTGGCCTGAGTTAATTGATTCCAGTCTTTGAAAGGGGAGGAATTCGTTTGCAGAAGACTTTCCATGATAGATTTGTGAAGAATTCTACCGCTTCTTCGCATCACTCCCATTAAGTAATCGGCGTTGGCTTTGAGATTTTTAATGTATATAGGCGTTATACCATACTCCACATAAATAGCATAATTAGTCGTTGAATTTGGCAATTTAAACAGTCGCTTAAAAAAATGGCGCTGAGTCGCTTCAAACTCTTCGAAGAAAAATTGACCATACGCCTGTACTCCATAACACATACATGTGTTCACTGTTGCATGAAAAACGCGGTATTTTGACGCATGATCAACTTCTTGGTTTGCGAAAAACTTTGGCCACATTAAGCTTAAAGCTATCTTAGCCTCATTACTTTTTTGCTTCACGTGCCTTGAAAAGTTTAGATTATGCGTAATCAGAACTCCAAGATATTTAAATTCTTGCAAAACTTCTATACGTGTATTGTTCAACGACCAATTTTCTTCGGGCAATCTTCTTCTTTGACGTGCTTCAAAAATCATCACCTTAGTTTTGCTTGTATTTACATGAAGGCCCTACCTCTCGCAAAAATTATTAAGTTAGTTAATTTGTAACTGCAGGGTGGATGGGTTATCAGCCAATAGCACTAAGTCATCAGCGTAGAGCAAAACTTTTACTTGGATACCGGCAAACAGTATTCCCCCAGGAAGTACCTCACAAACATCGTCAATAAATAAGGAGACAAGCAATGGGATTAATAGGCAGCCTTGTGGAACTCCAGCCGTTGTTTCAAACCATTCTAAAAATTCAGAACCAACCCATACTCGATGAGGCAAGAAAATTGAAATACATCATAAGGAATTTGCGGGAAATCCCCAGCATCGAAAGCTTGTACAACAAAGCTCGTCGGTTAACCTTATCAAATGCCGCTTTAAAGTCCACGAAGCAGCAGTACAATTTCTTCTTTTCGTCTATTGACTTTCTGGCAATATTTGTTAAGGCGAAGATGTGGTCCATCGTTGATAAACCTGCTCGAAAACCGGCTTGGAAAATGCTAAGTAGATTTCTTCCTTCGATCCATTTGGAGAGCCTTTCGTATAGAATAGAAGTCAAAATTTTCCTTAGACTATTTAAAATAGAAATTCCTCGATAGTTTTCTGGGAGGTTTGCATCTCCTTTTTTAAAAATGGTGAAAATAACTGCTTTGTTAAAGTTTTTTGGCACATATGAATCGTTATATAATCTGTTAAAGTAGATCAGAAGATAATTCTTTAGCTGATCGGTGCTATTTTTATAAAACTCAACGGGAATCCCGTCAATGCCAGGTGCTTTGTTGTTTTTCATTTTGTAAAGAGATGCTTCTAGTTCCCATAACGCTATTGGGCTATCCAATTCTTCGACTGTAACATTAGGTAAAGCGTAAGAAAAAGTGTAATTATTTTCATCAGCCGACAAAAGGGTTTTAAAATGAGCTCCTAGTGTCTCAGCTCCAAGGGTGTTCATTAAACTTCGACTACGTCCACTAAGTTCCCGGACACTACTCCAAAAGCATTTTGCTTTTGCTTTAGAGTTCTTACAGCTCGATAATCTTATCGACAAGTTTTTGAGATGAGCATTTTTTTTGTCTGCACAGAGTTTTTTGTACTCCTTATTTACATGCTAGTAAATGTTTTTGAAAAATAAGGTATTTGTAGATCTATAAAGTTTGAGGTACACAAATGATAGTTTACGTAGTCTCTTATAATTGCTATCGAACCATGTGTTCCGGGGAGTGAAGGAGTAATTTTTGTTATTTTGGGAAGACGGAGCTGAGGTTTTGATAACTCTGATTATTTTCTTTTTCACATTCTTCAAAACTGGTTGATGATTGAGAAGGAAGAGAACCACAGTGGCGGTTTAAAAGAGCTTTATAGAGTGGAGAACTATTCTCATTCCACTTAAGTTTCGAGAAATTATTGGAGACTCTTTGAGCGTCTTCATTAATAAAATTCACTTCAACTTCTATTGGCATATGCGAAGAAAAGTTCTGAATTCCAACTTTGAAGTCTGTAAAAGAGTTAAGCCACTCAGCCGATATTGCACAAAAGTCAGTTACAGACTGACCTTGACCGCTTATAAACGTGAGCTCTCCATTACTGTCGCTTTTAGATGCACCATTCAAAACGAAAAGTCCAAAATTCTAAAAAAAAATCCGTTATAAGTCTGCCATTTCTGTTAAAATGTTCATCTTTGGAGTTTCTGCTGGGATTAAGTAAATTTTGAGAGTTTATATTATGAACAGATGGATTTTGATAGCCCCCAATACGAGCATTAAGGTCTCCAATGATCATAATGTTCTCCAAGTTAAAGTTATTTACAAAGTTTACTTAACCATCTAAGTCATTTTGCCAGTTATTGCAGTTTAGGTAGACTGGGATGATTGAATATTGAAAATTATTGTTAGAAATTAGAAAAATAAGTCTGTTTTCTATAAGACAAAGCTTGATAAAATTACAATTTAAGGTTTTTTTGACTCTACAAATAATGCCACCACTGGATCTACCGTGCACATTTGATCTACTTGCAGGATTAAACATTATTTTGAAATTTGTAAAATATTTAAGAAATTCGTTTTCATTTTTTTCTTCCAAAAAGATTTCTAATAAGATAATTACATCGATATTTTAATATAGTTAAAAAAATTTGTTTGCAAAAGCTTACTTCTAATACCTGTTATATTATATGATAAAATCGTTAAATTGTATAAATTATTGTTAATACTAATATTATTGTGGCAAAAGACAGATGCTACCTAATCTGTTTCCACCCTTATAACGTTTCCACGCTGACTCATAAGTGGAGCTTGTATTTGTTGAGAGTAGGAAGAAGATAAAGATGGCGTAATAGGATTTGGATCTAACGTCACTCCCACGCTGCAGTCAAAAAATTCAGCTGATCTGTCACCAAACATCTGCTTGATAAATGCCAACTCCGTCAAAGTTTTAACATTGAGACCTCGCGAGTGTTTGTAAACAAATGTGTGGCTATTTATTTGCATTCTGTCACCCTTGACAATGATTTTAAAGTTCGGATTGATTTCCAGAAGTTTACTTCGAAATTCGATAAGTGTTTGTCTTTTCTTTCTGTACAAAAGAGACTGCTCTCGTAAAATACTGATACCCGAGTTTTTCAACTGGTGTGCCGCGGATATAATTTTGTCTACATCTTCTGTAGAGAGAAGCTCCAGTATGACGGTTCCGCGTTGAGCATTGTTGTTGCGAATTTCGCGGGTGAGTTTAACGTGGATGTCGTCACCTTCGCTTAGCTTGAGAAGGCCCTTACATGTTTGGATTGCAAATTGAGTTGCATTAGTTTCTGCATTTATAGTTAAGTGTACCACTAATGATCTCTCGTAGTTCTTGCGTGAAATGATTTCCAATTGACTTTCGAGAAGCTCGCATCTTTCGGACATCATAGTGAGTTTGACGTTAAGTTGTGCGTTTATGGCTTTAAGAGAATTAATTTCGGCGTAGAGTCTTGCTAGATCGTCTCTTGTAGCAAGATCTTTCAATTTATTAGTAAGAATATCGTTGAAAATGTGTTTTAGTTCTTCGGTAGACAACATTCCTACTTCCATTTTTTGTTCTTTATTGGATAAAAATTTTTTTTTGGTATTTGACTCTCCTTCAGGTGAGGTATCGGTAATATTTCGCTTATTACGATTATTGCTCATAAGGAAAATCCCGTATTGGCTTAGTTGGATAAAGCCGGCAATTTTAACTAGATAAAACTTCGTACCTTTTTTGAGAACAGAAGAATTTTTATGCTGCTGAAGTCAAATGTGCCAAAAGAACTGACTTAGGATGATTTTAGTTAAAAAAATACTTGTAATTTTCTATTTTTTAAATTAACTTGTAAGAGGTTTTAAACTTTAAACTTTCACTTTTGACAGTTGAAACGTCACATGAACAATTTTATAATTTGCTTCATGAATTAAAATGAACATATTTATGTATATAAATTAATTTAAATGTTTACTTATTATAAAATTTAATTTAAAAAAATAATATATTAGCCAGAATATGATTGAAAATAGACGTGTAGCTCTTAAGTTTTCAATGCCCCGAACCCTCACAACATGGCGTGGTAACGTGCTCCACAGGCGGATTGAGTTTATGACGAACTGACGCTCGGACAACAGGCAAGAAAACGAGGATGAATGAGCTGTTCTGATCTACCAGAGGTCATTCGTAGTCTATTAAAGAGATAGCGAAGTTGGTGTGTTTGAATCACAATAAACAATAAAATTAAGGTTCTGTAGCGCAACACCCACGTGAGTGGCCGTGGCGCGATAGTGGTGTGTTCGCCTGTCAACCTCATGGTCACAGGTTCGATCCCTGCCGTAGTCTATGGCCTTTCTTTTGTCTATTAAAAACCAATTCTAAAAATAAAATGTCATACAATGAGTTGCTGGCTTACTCATAACATTCTGTTAGGCATAGAACTAACAACATATGATTGAGTAAAACTAGTACACCGATAAAATATGACAAAGAATAAAACAAATTAATGTGAATTATAAGGGACATAGATAAATAGGACACGGAAATTTCTCCGCACTAGTTTAGCCGCCATCCCTGGAAATAAAATCTGAGACAACAGCTAACTACAGTCTCAGAACATCGCGCCACACGTCTTTAATATCATTCATTATCTTCCGTAACCTCACCCTCATTCTCGCGCTGTGTTGAAACATATAAAGGGTAGTATAATCCCTTGAGCGCGTGTAGAATATAAAAAAAAGATAAATTGTAAACTCTTTGAAACATTTGAGATGCGGTCGAATCTTTTTATAATAATAAAATTAAATAAATATTTTACGTCTACTGGCTGCGTCACTTTTGCAGAATAGTTCACATCCATAGATAAGAACAGGTAGTATAAAAGTTTTTGCCAACATCAATCGCGTTCTTAAAGGTGTGAAATATTGTGTGGATCTTCCATCGACTGTCAGCTTGATTACGCTGTTTCAAACGAATTTCTTCAGTAAACCAAGAGCGGTGATTATTGTTAACAGTTTTGGTAACAAGGGGGACAGGCGATTGAAAAGGTTGACGATATTGTTGTTAATGAATTCGATTGTAGTGCAGCATAGTCTATATGATTTGAATCTCGATACTCATAGGATGTAGGATAATAATCTACACCAAAATCACAAGTTAGATATATTAGATCATGCTTGGAAAAAGCCGGTGCAGAGAGCTGTTCATAAAATAATACGATGTTTGCGTGCTAACCAGGAACACATCCAACAGTGTGTGTGTATTCCTAGAGAAATGTGTAGGAACATAAATATTTACATGGAATAAATTAAATGTCCTAATATTTTCAATGAGAGGTGATTTTTCTTTAACTGAGTGTTGTTGGCTTGAGTAATTTGCAGATATCACACAATAGTCTGATGTGCCTAGAGGCGATAATATATTTATCGTGTATTTATAAGGGTCAGAGGTAAGGAACAAGTATAGAGTGTTGGCGGTTGACCTACAACGTCAACGATTCGAGTTGGCTCGTCAACAAGCTGAGTCAGTTGGTTTAACTCAGCAAAGACCTCGACATACCTTCCTTCGGGCGTTAACTGGCTCGAAAAGCGGAGCCGGCTAGTATTGTGTACATTGAAATCGCCGGCAAGGATAATGGGAAACAATTCTTTGAATGGAGTCGGACAGAGCATCAAATTTGTTAAAGGTTGACTTTCTGTCCTGATTTGGGCTCCGATAAATGAAACCTGTAAGTATGATGCGTTTGTTTACCGAGAATTTTACCCACGTGAAATTAAAATTTGTGTTTGAGCACAAACCATATTGTGGTTGAAGTCGGTACGCAACATCATTTCTAATGTAAACGGCGAGATCATGGTGAGAAAAGAGTAATGGCACTAAGTTGTACCCAAACAGATGAAATTCCGATTGATCAGAATTTTCACTTATTTGGGTTTCGCTCAGTGCCAGAACAGCTGTCCTGTTTTTGACAGTGTGGACATACGCGGCACAAAAATTTTTTCTAAGCCCGCGAATATTGGTAAAGTCGACCCTAAATAAACCAACCATTTTAACATTTAAAAACAATAAAACACAAGTCAGACAAAAATCTATATTGAATGTTTAATCTAAATTCCAATTTGAACTTTTCAATAACAAAGTGCCACTAGTGTTATGCCTTAGCGACAATTTGTATTGATCTGCCCCTGGTTAAATAGAAAAAAACAGTCATTAATCCATCTGACGTTATACTAACGTAATCATTGAATGCACTGTGTGATAGCTCCACACATTACCTACAATGATCAAGCTAATAGAACTGCGAAAAGTGAAGGAAAAGGAATGTTTACCGCTCGTTGTGCTTTTTTGTTGATCTATCCTTTTTCAGCTTGGCTTATGTTGAATAAATACACTGAACACTGAATTATAATTAATATGTAGGGCGCGGTGTTTTAATTTATTGATTTTTGGTAATGATTATTGGTAGGTATTCAATTTTTTTTCTTGATGAGGCACGGTAGTAAGCAGTAATGATTTTTTTTTTTGTAAGGGGCAGATTTGAGTATTTTTTTTATTTATATATTTTTTGATTTAAAGAATATTAAGCAGAAACTGCACAACACAAATATTTGTTTTGACTATTCGACTTTTGCGAGCACTTTCGCACACCGATGTGCACCCGGTGGGAAGCATTGTAGAAGTAATAATTGTTATTTCATATTCACTTATTCGTTAATGATATTAAGATAATTTTAACTCTGTTTTAGATAAGTATAAATTTTGAAGTTATTAGGTATAATAACATCATATACTTTGGGCTTATATACTTAGGTAAAAATGTTGAAATAGTTGACTAATTTAACTATTTTCAAACGTTATTTTTCAATATCATTATACAAAGTCGCATTGTGTGTATGTGTGATTACACTTTTTTTCATAAATTATTTTATAGTCGGGTCAAAGCAATATAAATATAGGTACACAAGTGCAAAATCAGAGGCGCAAAATTTTAGTCGGTTTAGTAATATGTTAAATCATTTTTAGTATGATGCTAGGCTAAAAAATGATTTTGCTAATTTTAAACCAGTTTAGTATAGTACTATTTTCTTAACATTTCACAAAATGGCTACTTTATTTTTTTAGTATCGTACTAATTCCATATGTCACTTTGACATTTACAAACGTATTAAAGTTATGTTCGCTTACTTGTTTGCACTATTTTAGGCGTGTTTAGTTGTAGTTTATTAAGAAAATAGATTTACTATGGTGCTGGTTAAAAATGTTTAAAATTAGGAAAATATTAGTAGAGTGCTTTAGTATTAGCAAACTGTTAAGTAGTATCATGCTATGCCCTTAACATCAGGCTGATTAAACCAATTCTGAGTACATAAGTAATGTTGGTAGGCAAAACTAATCAAATTTATTAGAGTTAAAAAATATTAGGTAAAGTAAATTTAAAGAAATCGTTATGCATGTTGTTATGGAACCATGTTATTTGTAAAATTTATTGATAA
Organism: Philhelius pedissequus; assembly: GCA_910595825.1. Taxonomy (NCBI): domain Eukaryota; kingdom Metazoa; phylum Arthropoda; class Insecta; order Diptera; family Syrphidae; genus Philhelius; species Philhelius pedissequus. The sequence continues at coordinate 151,340,015 of OU343160.1, forward strand.
ATTGAAAATTTTGAGCGGTCAAAACAAAACCATATACATGGATTTGTATGGTTTCTTACTTGCGATGTATCTAGGTTCTAGGTATAGGGCAAGTCTTGCAAAAATTGAACTCGGGATTTTAATCAAACTTGACATTATGATGATAGAGAACACCAAAAAAGTGACTCCCGCAATTCGGTCTATATTTTTGTCTGTACAAAGCTCTACAGCCTAAACGCCTGAAGCGATTTTCTTCAAACTTGTTATTTAAGCGTTTTGTGTGTTTGTCTAAAATAAATTTTTGAATCATGTTTTTAAGCCCAAAACTAACGGTACCTGCCATACAATTTTTTCTACCATCTCAATTATCTCGGAAACGGCTATAACAATTTTAATGAAAAAACATGTGAACTATTGAAGGTATAACCTACATTTCGTAAAAAAAATTTTTAAAAATATTTTGTTGTTAACGGTACCTGCAATACATCCATTTTCTTGATTTTTGGACTTTTGAAGTGATAGCTTTTTATTGGAGGGTAAACCGATGGCTTACGGTGAGCATTCCTTTCTCTGAAATAAATTATGAAATAATAATACTTGGCAAATTTGTTGGATTTGAACTGGGTACATCTGGATTGATAGTTGTATGCTCTAGCCATTCTGAGTTAATGAGAAATATAATAATACATTTTTACTGAGGTACCTATAAATCCTCGAATCAGGAGCAAGATTATACGTTTGTACATTAGTTGATTTCCAAAACATATAATTAAATGCCCAATGTTGACAAGCAAAACAATTTGTTTCATATCGGAGAACATGATATTAAAATTCCAGTAGTGTCATTTGAAATTGTTGATATTGCATTATACCATATTGCTAAGGAATTATTTATGCGCAATTCTACCATATCTATAAGAATGGAAGCCAATAGTAATGCAATGAAAATTGGAATTTACAGCAGAGAGAAAGTATATTTCGATAGGAATCATACGATTGAAATATTATTGGGTGTCAGTATACGCATTCTTATAGCTGGTGTCATAAACTTATCTGATTTACCTGTTGATATAAACAAAGTTAATGTAATTCTAATTGATTGCAATATTACAACTATGTTATTGAAGTGTCTGCCTAGTTTTATTTTAACTACTTAAATCCATGCAAATTTACTACACAAAAAGTATAAATCCTGTTTTTGCCAGCCACTGTTCATAATTCAGATTGGCCCGGGGGTCTAAGGCCCTAGATTTAAGCTCTGGTTCCCGAGAGGCAATGTGGGTTCGAATCATACATTTGAAAATATATATATATTTTTTTTGGAAGTGATAAATTCTTTTGGGCGGATAAAAACAATTTTATCTTTTTAAGTGGACCTAGAAATCTGAAATTTTCAGGCACAGTATATTGACTTGAATGTTTGGTAAGCATGTTGGATTCCGAGAATGTAACTAACCGTAAGAAAACTGTAATACATATTAAGAAGATTACACATATCAGTCATTTACATTTGACTGGTTCCATAAATGCATTTGGTTTTACTTTGATTAATAAGCAGACAATAACAATTTGACGATTAGTTTCATGTACCAAATCATTACTCTATGAGACATACAAGCTTTGTAATCTTTGTTTCAAAAAAGAAGAAAAACATTCAAAATTACATGCCTACTCCTATCATCGGTGTTCAGTGTAGAAGAACAGTTATGTTTGAAAATTCATTAAAAAGAAAAGATGTGGTGGCTGTTTTGAGCTAACCGTCAGCTCTAGTAGTTCAATCTTTAAAGCTAAGGTCTTAAAATTGAGGTAAAACTTTAGGCTGTATGCCTAAAATATAAATGCCTAAGGTATACAAATAATAAGAATGTGTCTTAAATGCAAAAGTTTATGAAAAATTTCAATATTGTTATAAACAGTATTCCACAAAGTTATTGCCCCAGCCATCATCTACAAAATTGCTAGCATAAGTATATCGGTAAATAGACGTATACGTAAAGCGTTACGGTGCGCGTCAGTCTGTCTGGCTTCCTTTTCTCTGACGCATGTGGAGAACTTTTGAGACTAATCAAATTAACGAATAACTTTTAAAGCTTTTTTTAAGTTAAACAATTTCAATATTAAATAGTTCAACTATGATTAGTTTAGGTTATCACTTCTGTCGGGCGTCCCGAGACGCACATGTTTTTTTTTGTTGAAAATTTCAACATTTCGAAAATGGTTGGACAATTTTTTTGAAATTCAGTTTTTAAACTTATATTATTAAATACATAAAATTATCATAATAAAACTTGTTTTAGAAAAAAAAAATTACGAAATGCTGTATGTATCTACAAAACTAAGTAAAAAAGACTAAGAATATATTGACCTGTTTCTAAAAAAAGTCCTGTGCTTAAGATGTGATCAAACATAAGAGCGAGCACATGCGATCCAGTCGTGTCGTTTTATTAAAGTTATGTCATTTTGACCAAACATTTTTATATATTAATAAATATAAATATCTACAATAAAATAAAAATACAGTATTTACTTATTTACATTTTGTATTCTTCAAAGAAGAAACCGTCATCGGCAACAATTAACATAGTTTGCAAAATACTTATCAATGTTAAAACGTATTCTTTAACTTAAGTCAAGTTATCACTAACTTTTTTTATCCGCAAAAATAATGATACCTGTCATTCAACCGATATAAAAGAGCTTACTTATCATGAAATCGACTTTATAGTCAGATGTCATAGATCTCATATAAACACGAATTGTGCACTTTATGATAAAAGCATCAAATTTTCAGTATTGGTAGATAACTAGAAAAATGATTTTTAGATATTGGTCCACTTTGAACTCCCGCAACCTTAAGTGGGCGGGGCAAATTTATAAAAGCAAATACTTACAATTGAAAAAAATATTGAAAATCAACGGCAACACTTCCAATACTGTGCTATAGCTTTTTTTAAGACTAGAAATACGCTATTTAATTTTGTGTGTAAGTTAAGTTTCTACAGTAGATAGTTTTCAAAAACCTTATGTCAAAACTCAAAATTATTAAGAAAAAAATTTAAAAAAAATTTAAATAATTTTTTTTCAAAATTTACTGTAATGAAGTACTAATTTTGATTTTATTTTTCGATGCTCTTATTAATTCTAAAGACTAAACTAGATGACGGTTTATACTCACATTCTTTCTTTAACGCTTATTTCACGTACAGCTCTTCGGCGTTTATTTCATGAGAGTGCTCATATAGTGACCATTATTAGACATTCAATGAACGTATTCAAAACTGCTGTTAACCATTTAAATTGTGGACAAATACCGGTTCATTTGACCAGCCTTTATACGCCATCGCTAAGGAGATATAATGGAAATGGCCCGATATATATGGCGAAGATCATTTTGTGATTATATTTGGAGGGCTCCATTATGATGTGGCCGGTCTGAAAAGTATTGGAAAGTTTCTAGAAGGATGTGGTTGGACTGAATCATTAGCTCAAGCTGATATAGCATCATCAGGAACAGCCGAATCATTCTTGAATGTAATACACATTCCCCGAGCAAGGAAAGCACAAATAACAGTCGTTGCATTATACAGGGTGGCGCACGAATCGTGCTACAATAAGAAATTTAAATAACTTTTATTTTAATCGATGTATTTCATAAATTTTTTTTATTGGATTTTATTTTAACTAGCTAATGGTTTTTAAAGATGATATACCGCAAATGACCTCCACGCTCATCCACTTATATGCAGCACCTGATCAGAAAATTGTTCATTGCGGCCTGAAGGGTTGAAATTGGGATCGCCTCAATTTTTGTCTTAATGAACTACTTCAATTATGTCAAATTCCTGGGTTTCGTTTTGTACACTTCCTGCTTGACACAACCCCATAAAAAGGTCTGGAGCAGTCAGGTTAGGTAACCTTGGGAGCCAGCGGAAAGTGCAGTTTCTGGATATCAATTTGTTTGGGAATTTTCGTTCGAGCTCCGCCATAATTTGTGTGGCTACGAGTGCACTTGCTGCATCTTCTTGAAACCAAATCCTGCTGAAAGGGATACGTCATCGGCGAAGTTCTGGGTAAAAAGAACTCCTCCAGCATTTTTAAATAAAGGTCCTCATTGACAATTTTTTTGCAACGTTTTCTTCAAAGAAGTATGGGCCGACAATACACCTTGATGAAACTGCACACCACACAGTGACTCGTTCTGGGTGGAGTTTCGTCTCATGGAGCATTTTTGGATAAAGTACACTCTATATACGGCAATCTTGCTTGTTAAAATTGCCATTTAATTTAAAATGGACCTCATCAGACATAAACAAACAATTTACTAATGTGTTGTCTTCTTCGGCCATTGCAGTCATTTTTCGGCAAAATTCCGGGCGAACAGGCAAATCCTGAGGGTTTAACTAGCATATAATTTGGACTTTGTACGGAGACAAGTTTAAGGCATCATGAAGTATCAGTTGTAATGACCGTGTGCTAATTCCATCTTGGTCCGATAAGTTTCGAGTCGAAACACTTGGGTTTGCCTGTATTGCTGATGCAACAGCCACGATTATATCCTGAATGCGAACATTAGGATCTCGATAATACGGTCTTCGTTCGATGCTTCCAGATTCGGCAACCATGTTCACCAGCCTTCTAATGATCCATCTACTCGGGGGACCGCCAAACTACAGCCTAAATTCCATTTGGACGGAAATGACGGACTGCAATGAGTGGTATCGCTGCACTATCCATATCCTTTTTTCAGTATCCCAAGTATTCATTTTGATAAATCTAAATAGTAGCCTATAAAATAAAAAAAAATAAGCCGATTAATCAATCAATCACAATTGCCAAGGAATTTAGTGACTAGCCATGCTTTTTTGAAATTACGATTTATCAAGCTCACGAACAGAACAACGCTTGTATTAAAGGGGAAGGAGGTACTGTAGGAATCCTAGAAAATGCAAATTCTCTTCGTCGGTGGGTGGTAGCACATCCAGAGGTTGCCAGAGCAATTGAAGAGTTTGAAAATATATTCAAACAGATAGGAAAACATTTGGAAACACGCCATAATGTGCAGGCGTCATCCAGACAGCATTTGCAAAAGATGTAAGATCACTTGTACATGTGGTCGAGAATTTTGGAAATCCTTTTGAGGAGGAAAGCGTAGACTTATTGCATCTAGAGAGTAAGGAAATTGCTTCACCTTCCGTTACTAAAACAATAAAAAACATACGACAAATTGGAAACGATCAGTTAAATTTATATGTCGAAGAACGTCTGGCAAATAGAACAAAAGCAGTAGACGATATCATACATCGAAACAACCTCCCCTTATTTAGCAGCTCAACTAGAAGGACTTCAAAGGAACGATTAAAACTGACATCCATGAAAAGAGAAGTTGATCTGTTTTCTCAGCTATACATTGCCTGCCAAACCCGAAATGGAAATCTGATAGAGTTTTTTAACCACGAAAATCGAGTATGCCCTCCTTCATTAACTCGAGATGGAAAACTAAACATAGGCATAAAAAGTGATAGTTTGACTTGCCTTAAGACGTTCGCGATTCCACGAACTGAAAAACTCGTCATTACAAGTGCTGTCATTGACAGCGCTGCAATTATTCATATGTTATCTCCTGGTATTGCCAAAGCATTTGACGAGTATGCTAATTTGGTTTTTATTCCGTTTATGAAAAAGCAGTTTGTATTTAATATTACACGTTTAGATAATGTTTCGGATAATTAATAAATCAAATTGTCTTAAAGGTATTGCAAGGGCCAAGAGGGAAAAGAGAGTAAGAATGCGTGTGGTTGGAAATGCACCAATACCTCAAAAAATTGGAAGAACTTCTTGCATGTGGATAGCAACAAGACAGTGCTATTGCGCTTTCTCTCAAAAACTATCGTAGATGAATTTGATGAGATCAACAAGACGCTTATCGTTTCAGATGAAGATCAAATCCTCAGTAAATCACCACTAGATTTTGTGCATATGATTTATCCATGTAATCACGAAGAAGCTGACACCCGAACAATATTGCATATTGCACATGCCGTTCACTGTGGGCATCAAAACGTAATAATACTTACCGTCGACACGGATGTTGTAGTTTTGTTAGTGATGGTAATGCAAACATTTCCTTCTAATGTTCAACTTTGGCTAGTCTTTGAAAATGGTAAAACGTTCCGTCACTTAGCTGCACATGCGGTGGCCAACTTCCTTGGACCTGTTAGCATACAAAGTGTCAGCATCTCAATTTTTTTCGCAGTTCTTATCGCATGCACATGAGTTGTAGAGTTCCTGATAATTTTCCAAAATAGTTCTGCTTGATTTCACCGAAAAAACTTCATTTAAAAAAGTGAGATGCTAACTTCACGCCAGCACATCATTTCTCAAAATATCATATATAAATATTTCTTTATTATGTAAGTACACTTCCCTAAGAATTTGTCATACTTAAAAAAATAATTCTGTCATATCCAAGTTAAAAAAAAAATAAAAACCAAATATAAAATTTACATTAAAAAAAAACTTGCAATGCAAAAAATCCTAAAAAAATACAACTTTCTAATCCTGAGATCGATAACTGGGCTGGAACTCGTAAAAAAATGCCAGCATCTCAAGGTCTTTTACGAAAAATCATGAAAAAGCGTCCTAAGTAGTAACAAAATCATATTTTTTGTTAGAAAGGCGTTAGAAACGGGAACACCGCGGATTATGTAGTAACCACATTATATGTCTATACTGATAACTGGGCTGGAACTCGTAAAAAAATGCACAGCATCTTAAGGTCGTTTACCAAAAGTCATGAAAAAGCCCCTTAAATAGTAAAAAAAATCATATTTTTTGATAGAAAAGCGTTAGAAGCACGTACTCCGCGATTTATATAGTATACACATTATATGTATATGCTGAGATCGACAATTGGGCTGGAATTCGTAAAAAAAACCAGCATCTCAAGGTCGCTTACCAAAAGTAATGAAAAAGACCCCTAAATAGTAAAAAGATCATATTTTTGGGTGGAAAAGTGTTAGAAACGGGAACTCCGCGGATTATGTTGTAAACACATTATAACAATTGGGCTGGAATTCGTAAAAAAAACCAGCACCTCAAGGTCACTTACCAAAAGTCATGAAAAAGCGCCTCAAATAGAAAAAAAATCATATTTTTTGTTAGAAAAAGCTTTAGAAACGGAAACTGCGCGGAATTTGTAGTAAACACATTATGTGTATATGCTGAGATCGATAACTGGGCTGGAATTCGTAAAAACATACCAGCATCTCAAGGTCATTTACCAAAAGTCATGAAAAAGTGCCCTAAATAGTAAACAAAATATATTTTTTGCTAGAAAAGCGATAGAAACGGGAACTCCGCGGTTTATGTAGTAAACACATTATATGTATATGCTGAGGTGGTAACTGGGCTGGAACTCATACAAAAATGCCAGCATATAAAAGTCGTTTACCAAAAGTCTTGTGTCTTGAAATTTGTTGTTTTGTTGTTATAAAAGCGTTAGAAACGGGAACTCCGCGGATTATGTAGTAAACACATTATATGTATATGCTGAGATCGATAACTGGGCTGGAACTCGTAAAAAAATGCCAGTATCTCAAGGTCGCTTAACAAAAGTCAAGAAAAAGACCCCTAAATAGTAAGAAAAAATATATTTTTTTTTGTTAGAAAAGCGTTAGAAACGGGAACTCCGCGCATTATGTTGTAATCGCATTATAGTATATGCTGAGGTCGATAACTAGGCTGGAAGTCGTAAAAAAAACCAGCATCTCAAGGTCGTTTACCAAAAGTAATCAAAAAGACCCCTAAATAGTAAAAAGATCATATTTTTGGTTGGAAAAGTGTTAGAAACGGGAACTCCGCGGATTATGTTGTAAACACATTATACTCGTATGTATCTGCTGAGATCGATAACTGGGACTCGTAAAAAAATACCAGCATCTCAAGCTCGTTTAACAAAAGTCATGAAAAAGACCCCTAAATAGAAAAAAATCATATTTTTTGTAACTCTTAAAGAAATGCCAGCATGTCAAGGTTGATTACCAAAAGTCATGAAAAAGTCCCCTAAATAGAAAAAAAATCATATTTTTTTGTTAGAAAAGCGTTAGAAACGTAAACTCGGCGGATTATGTAGTAAGCACATTTTATGTATATGCTGAGGTTGATAACTGGTCTGGAACGCGTAAAAAAATACCAGCATCTCAAGGTCGTTTACCCAAAGTAATGAAAAAGTGCCCTAAATAGTAAAGAATATCCAATTTTTTGTTAAAAATGCGTTAGAAACGGGAACTTCGTGGATTATGTAGTAAGCAGAATATATGTATCTTCTGAGGTTGATAACTGGTCTGGAACTCGTAAAAAAGTACCAGCATCTCAAGGTCGTTTACCAAAAGTCATGAAAAAGCGCCCTAAGTAGTAAAAAAAATATACTTTTTGTTAGAAAAGCGTTAGAAACGGGAAAACCACGGTTTATGTAGTAAACACATTATATGTATATGCTGAGGTGCTAACTGGGCTGGAACTCGTACAAAAATGCCAGCATATAAAAGTCGTTTACCAAAATTCTTGAGTCTTGAAAAAGTACCCTAAATAGAAGAAAAGTCATATTTTTTTGTTAGAAAAGCGTTAGAAACGTAAACTCGGCGGATTATGTTGTAGGCACATTATATGTATATGCTGAGGTTGATAACTGGTCTGGAACGCGTAAAAAAATACTAGCATCTCAAAGTCCTTTACCAAAAGTAATGAAAAAGCGCCCTAAATAGTAAAGAATATCCAATTTTTTGTCAGAAACGCGTTAGAATCGGGAACTGCGTGGATTATGCAGTAAGCAGATTATTTGTATCTGCTGAGGTTGATAACTGGTCTGGAACTCGTGAAAAAATACCAGCATCTCAAGGTCGTTTACCAAAAGTCATGAAATAGCGCCCCAAATAGTAAAGAAAATCTAATTTTTTGTTAGAAAAGTGTTAGAAACGAGAGCTCCGCGGATTATGTTGTAAACACATTATATGTATCTGGTGAGATCGATAACTGGAACTCGTAAAAAAATGCCAGCATCTCAAGGTCGTTTAACAAAAGTCATGAAAAAGAACCCTAAATAGAAAAAAATCATATTTTTTGTTATAAAAGCGTTAGAAACGGGAACTCCACGGATTATGTAGTAAACACATTATATGTATATGCTCAGATCGATAACTGGGCTGGAACTCGTAAAAAAATGCCATCATATAAACGTCGTTTACCAAAAGTCATGAAAAAGACCCTAAATAGTAAAAAAAATCATATTTTTTGTTAGAAAAGCGTTAGAAACAGGAACTCCGCGGATTATGTAGTAAGCAGATTATATGTATCTGCTGAGGTTGATAACTGGTCTGGAGCTCGTAATAAAATACCAGCATCTCAAGGTCGTTTACCAAAAGTCATGAAAAAGCGCCCTAAATAGGAAAGAAAATCTAATTTTTTGTTAGAAACGCTTTAGAAACGGGAACCCCGCGGAATATGTCGTAAGCCCACTATATATATATGCTGACCCCGATAAATGGGCTGGAACTAAAAAAGAAATGCCAGCATCTCAAGGTCGTTTACCAAAAGTCATGAAAAAGACCCCTAAATAGTAAAAAAAAATCATATTTTTTGTTAGAAAAGTGTTAGAAACGAGACCTCCGCGGATTATGTTGTAAACACATTATATGTATCTGCTGAGATCGATAATTGGGCCGGATCTCGTAATAAAATGCCACCATATCAAGGTAGTTTACCAAAAGACATAAAAAAGACTCCTAAATGGTAAAAAAATCATATTTTTTGTTAGAAAAGCGTTTGAAACGGAAATTCCGCGGCTTATGTAGTAAGCACATTATATTGTAATGGGCATTGTTGGCTTGTTTAGAACTAAACAAGATCTTTTACTGCTCTGTGAATGTGGAACACGGCATGCTTGCAGTTGCACGGCCTGTAGCTTGTCGGAAAAGGTGTGGGATCTTGTCCACGCTCACAGTAATCTAACCTATCACCAAAAACATAAAACCATGCCAAAAAATAGACTGTATCTCAAACCCATATTCAAGTATCTAAAAACGGACGGACGATATCACCAGAGGGCGCTGCGGTGTTATGAGCGGGGGTCTACCTACCTAGGAAGTTCTCGACCAATATTAGAACTTCCCCTCTTTTGTGAACTAACCTTTGCTCAGCTCAGCTCATCCACCTATGTCAAGTGTTTATAACGTCGATCGACCATTCCAAAAACTATACGTTGATTTTTTAGGTCCATATCCGCGTTCTAAGTCTGGTAACTGTTTTGTTTTTGTCATTCTTGATCACATGTCCAAGTTTGTCCTATTGAAGTCCCTACGAAACGCCAACACTTCGAGCATTATTAAATTTTTACAAGAGAATGTTTTCCATTTCTTCGGAGTGCCTCAAATTATCCATTCTGATAATGGAAAACAATTTTAGCGAAGGATTTCCAGAAGTTATTCACCTCAATCGAATGCGTCAGAGAGAGTGAATCGCACTCTTCTCGCAGCCGTTCGATAATACCTCAAAGACGACCAGAGAGATTGGGACTTGCATCTGAGCGAAATTGCATGTGCTCTTAGAAGTTCGATCCATACTTCAACGGGCGTGTCACCGTATTTTGCCCCATTCGGTATAAATATGATGACACACGGTAGTTGTTATGTGTTACCACAAAGATTGAACTCCGTTGAAGATGGCGAATTTATGACCTTTTCCCGAAAAACCAGACTACAATGCATGCGAGATAAGATAAAAGCTAGCATAACCAAGGCGAACGAGAAGAGCGCATTAAAGTACAACACTCGGACTCGTAACGTACGGTTCGTGCCGGGCCAAGAGGTTTTCAGAAGATATTTTGTACTAAGTGATAGCTGAAAGTATCTCAGTGCCAAACTTTGCCCGAAATTTGTTAAATGTCGCGTGGTAAAAGCAGTCGGCAAAAATTTGTATGAGTTGGAAAATTTAACGGGTAAAACCATTGGGATTTTCCATGCCAAAGACATTAAACAATAAAACCATTCCTTTTTGTTGTTAAGCTGAACGACATCATCAAAATCCAATAAATCAACTTTATATGTATTTATGTATGTTTGGAACGTTATTAAGTAGGTATGTTATTGATTCAATTTTTTTTTTAAATTCAAATATTCATATGTTTTTGTGAATATTCATCAATTAACTTTTATGAATCTGTGATATTTTTTTTGTGTAGTTATTCAATAAAACAATAAATTTGCCCAAGTCTGAGATATTTAATATATTTATTCATGATATAGTAAGTCTTGCAATATTAGCCTTAGTTTATTATAGCCATATCTATTTATTTATTTATTTATCTATTTATATATTTATTTAGTTATTTGTGTGTTTATTTATTTGTATATCTATTTATTTATTTATCCATTTATTTATTTATATATTTATTTAGCTATATTTAGTTATTTATATATTTATTCATTTATATATATATATTTATTTATATAATTATTTATGTATATTTATTTATTTGTCCATTTAAATATTATATTGTGCAATTTTCTATTTGTTAAGTTGATTATTTTTTTTGTTCTTATATATTATATATATTTTATTTATTTATCTGTTAAGTTATTTATCTACCCGTCAATTTAATTTATTTATGTACTCATTTATTTGTTCGCCAGATTATCAACTCTTCAGTTTATTATTATATTCTTAATTTTTACTACCTTCCTCTCTGATTATTTTCTTTAATTTTTTTTAGTTTATTCATTTATTCGTTCCATTACTTTTATATCTGTGAATTCATTTAATCATTGATTTAATTGAATTTACTTATTTGTAAAATTATTTGTTTGTAATGGTTATTAGTTTGTCTCTAGCGAGGAGATTAGTATCTTTGAACTAGGGTTTATCAAGGACAAATAAATAAATAAACCTATATCTTGAGCTTTGCAAATACTTTGGTTGAACAATTTTTATTCGACACAAAAAAAAATAAAAAAATATGCAACACGACTTATTAAATAATTCCTTTTCGCAATACCCTAACATGGTTACCGGCCGTCGGTTATTATTATTAATTTCCTTGGGGTACACACGCTTTAATGTTTATTGCCCGGCTTAAGAGGGTTCTCCCCACACTATCCGAACATCCGAATCGAAATAAGGGATAAAGGAACTATTTAAGCAGAAATATTTCCCAGGTAGAAACAACCTGAACTCTCGGTGTATCTTTTTTTTTTATTATTTTTTTTTTTTATTCATTTTATTTCATTTTAACTTATAACTATCTTTAAGCTAGACAAAAATGTTTAAAACTAGCCTAATTATCAATAACTTACAACTAATTTACTCGCCCTTGCGCTCTAAATTAAACAATAACTCTTAGAATTAATGTCTTTCGACCTAAAAACTATTTTAATTAAATCTAATTTTTTTTATTTATTTTATATTTCAAGAAACTTACACAAAAAAACTTGGTATCTTATAATTTTTTTTTTTTTTTTTTTTTTTTTTTGACTTATAAACTAAACCTAACTATATATTAAAAATAATTAAAACTAAATAAAACTAACGTATACTAACTAAAAATAACGTAAACTACTTAAAATACCTAATAATACTTTAAACTACTTAAAAACTAAAACAGCCACAGCAGAATTTTTTTCGTTTTTAAATTTTTTTTTTGTTTATTTTTTATATGCATGTATGCATGCAGACACACGCCAACATGCAACCGACCCATACATGTACATACGCACATACATGTACAGACACGCAGATACATGCACGTATGCCCCCGCATACATACATATTTTTAATTTTTTTTTGGTGCCACCCCGACTGTTCCCTATACCTAATGCCCTAAATCTATGTAAGTCGGCCAAGATATACCATCTTCATCGACTTTAAATATCACGATGCTGTCCAGAGAGCCACCAGAACTGGTTCTGCTGTTTCGCCCTATCCCTCCGGTCCCGATCGGACACAGTCCTACTGAACCGAAAGCGCTCTTCTCCACCTTGAGCGATGACGTCTCGACCATACAGGAGTCGCCTATCCACAGTTTTCCGGCTGACGTGGTAGATGAGCGGAACCGCCCCTCCATCCTGTATCAGCCCTCGACTGTCTAAATAGAGGAATGCCTCGGGAGAGATGTAACCACTTAACCGCGCACTCTCAAAATATTCGTTATTGGGGTTACGTCGCTCTAGCAACGTGACCCCGAATCAGCTTGAACAAAAAATTATCTATTCTGTTTATGTTGGCTCCGTTGCATAGAACCTGGTTGGAATAATATCTTGTGTACTCCGACTCTGGTATTCTGTGTAATCCAAGGCAACGTCTAAGACATTGCCTCTCAAACACCCGAATCTTTTCCATTTGAGATGGGGCAACGTTGAACCACACCGGGCATCCGTAGGCAATAATCGGCCTGATGAGGGCCATGTAGCAAATCACCTTCACCCTGCTGTCAAGACGGCTGCTATAAAACAGTCGTTTTGTCAAGGCAAAGGCTCCCCTAGCCCTGGCCAAAGCAGCACCTATATGTCTGTCGAAATACAGGTACTGATCCAACCAGATGCCAAGGTACTTTACTACACTTTTACTCGCCAGTGGATGTCCATGTGGCCCTACGGTCACCAGTTTGCGCCAGTTCTTTCTCGTATCCCTTGAGGCGCTAGACAACGGAGTCCTAAACAAAATAGTTTCTGATTTCTGGAAGTTGATTTTCAACTTCCAGTCATCACAATATCGCTGAATCTTGTCGAAGTCACTCTGCAAGAGACTTTTGATGACCTCAACTCTATTGGCTGTTCTGTAAGCAATTAGATCGTCGGCGTACGCAATTGCCTGAGTTAGACTACCTATCAGATCGCTGGTGTAAATGCTGAATAGAATCGGCGAGTTAACCGCTCCCTGCTGAAGACCATTATTAATATTAAAAATTGCGGTAGAAGTTACATTGCCACTCTTGACAACAAACTTTCTACCATTTAGCATGTCATAAAGCATATACAATAGAGGTTTACTTATACCTAGTCTGGTTAGCTTTAGATAGAGACCTGCTAACCATACGGTGTCGAAGGCCTTCTCCAAATCAACCAGACAGGCACCCGTACACTGCTTTTTAGTTTTGTTCCATTGGATATCAGAAACTAGTTTAGACGCGGCATGAACTGTGTCATGTCCCGCCTTAAAACCGAACTGATTATCCGGGATGATATTTTTGTCCTCCGCCCACTTGAACAGGGCTCTATTAATAACCTTTTCAAATACTTTGCTGATACTCGGAAGAAGACTTATCGACCGGAGATTCGCCGGATTGGAGTTGTCCTTTCCCTTTTTTGGATGACGGTGCACCACAGCTGTCTTCCACCGCACTGGATAATATGCATTATTCAGCGCGTTGTTAAACAGTGTGGTATAAATGTCAACTGCTTCTTGAGGCAAATGTCGTAGTATAACGTTGGATATACCATCGACTCCTGCAGACTTCTTTTTCTTTAATGAATCGAAGATGAGCTGGAGCTCATTCTTCGAAATTAACAGGGGACTGGCCCATTTCGGTCGGCGATTATGGCGTTTGCCAAATCTTCATCATTAAACCCGGTAAAACCAAGGTTCTCAGATAGCCATTCGCTTATATCATTTCGGAGCCATAAGTGATGAAGCAGAGCTCTGTTCTCCAGGTCATGATTCGGGCGAATGCAAGCATTCACCTTGTACACTTGCTGGAAAGCAGACCCCACAGCCTCCACCTTCTCCTGCGGATTTTCGATTATGAAGAGGTCATCGTCCAAGACGGCGCGCGTCATCTGGGTCTATGCCTGCTGTCAGAAGTACGTCTCTGTTTTGTGTCGTCCTCTGGAGCTTAAGACACGGAAGGTCGTTTTGATCTTTTCTTCTGAATATCTTATTAATTTGTGGGAACATACTCGGGTCGGTAGCGTTCACGGCCCGAATTTTGTTGTCCCAAAACAAATTAATGGACAACCTATAATTTTCTTTGATCAATTGGTTGATGTTTTTGATGGACGACTTCAGTGTCCTTATCTCCAGATCTCGTGTGTCAGTAAACCGTCTGTACAAGCATTTTAGTCTTGTCAGTAAGCCACTCTTTTGTCTGTGTAATGCATCAATTGTCGCGTTACGGTACATGTCAGTTGCGTTATGTTCTTTGTATTTCGGTATTGTCCTGTTCATTGTTCGTTGAATTGTTTCGTCCATTTGTCCTAAGTATCTTTCAATTTCAGTATTTGTCATGTTCCTGTCATTTGGTGGGGATATACCATTTGATCGTAATTCGCTCAATAAGACGTTCGAGAAGCGTGGCCACCGCACCTTACTGTAATTGTAAGTATGCACCGGTACATACTCCTCCAACTCCATAAGCGCGTTCGGAAGTTGTATTACGGCGGCGAGTCCGCAGTGGTCACTGTCGTACTCGATCGTTCTTAAACAATTCTTAGACCGATGGCCCACAGTATCAGTAATTGTTAGTCTTGCGTCTTTCAACAATAGATCCAGATAGGCACCACTTCTTGGAAACGATGGCCTGTCTGTAGCGAGAAGTTCAATGCGATACTCCGGGTTGTATCGATCCATCCAATTATACAGATGGTTACCACGAGGATTTTGTATTTGATTTCCCCAATCTATATGTTTGGCATTCAAATCACCAACCAATATGTAGTAGTTTTCTTCCGAGCTCAATCTTAAGCATTCAAAAAGGTTTTCAAGCTCTGTTATAAACTGTGTGGGCTGAGGTGTTTCCGGTGCATAGGCAGCGATCACATATATTCGCTTCCCCTGTTGGAAATGAATGCATATGATGCATGCCTCTAATGTCCGAAATTTACGCACATCACTATTATATATTACCTTATGACTAATGCCTTTACGTATACAGATTGCGACGCACCCTCCTTCAGTGGAGTTGGGTCGGGCTCTCCTTACGATATTGTAATTGTTGTTAGTCAATTTATGTTTCTGGTTAAGCTTAGTTTCGCTAGCCATAAAGACATCTGGACTTATGTCTTTAAGCAAATGGAATAAATTCGCTCTACGTTCGGTTCTAATCAGTGAATTTACATTCACAGCTAGGATCTTAAAGGGCCTCTCCGGCAGCGCGCCCTTAACCTCTAAGTTATATTAAGCTCGGCAAAATAGAGTAGAGATAATCCACCCTAGTCGCCTGCTCCCTGATCAGGTTTGGAGGCCGTTCAACTGGCCCTGGATGGCCAGTAGAACGCCCATAATATCCGCCTGTGCCACCGCGCCTTAGGCACGGGGGCCTGTTGGGCGACCTTTTGTGTAGGCTGTACCGTGCTTCCCCTTCCTGACGCCATTTGGGCGTAAGAAATTTGGGGGTTGACGGGCGTTGTTGTAGGAGGGCGCACTGTTGGACGCTTTTCTACCACTGTTTGCTTTGCTGCTTTATTGTTTTTTATAAGCTGAAACGTCGGACATCCCCTATAATTAGCAGGATGTCCGCCGCCTCGGCAGAGTACACATTTAAGCTGGGCCCTATCTTCGACCCGTTCCTTTCCTAACTTGCATTCATCTGCATTGTGGTTCTCTCCACACTTAACGCAGCGTGACTGCATTTCGCAGTTTGCTGCGGCGTGGCCGAACCTTTGGCAGCGCATGCATTGAAGCATGTCACCGCGCCTTTTTAATTTGTCCCAAGTTACAACCTGGTAGTTGAGGACGGATATACTCCTCAAACTATCCAGTTTGCTGCTGGGTGAGAGTTGAACAAGGAAGAAGGGAAGACTCCGCTTCTCCCGCCTATCTCTAACTGTAGCGAACGGCTTGACCCCGATAAAGTCGAGATCGTCATTCGCTTTTTGGCGGAGTTCATTTAAGAGCACCTGTGGTTCCGTGCAGCAATCTATGCCCTTCAAAAAGACCGTTTGAAATTTTTCGGTCTTAGGGGTGAAACTAAAGATTTCAGTAGTAGTTTCTTTTAGCAACTCTTTAATTTTTTTGTGCTGTTCCAGTGTGAAGCACTGGATAGCATGCCTATCGTTATTTAATCTTTAAATAGTAAAATTTTGACCTATGGTCAACTTACATAGATTTATGGTATCCTGTAACTCCATTTTATAAGTATTTATGGGTGGCACCTTTTCTTTTTTCGTAGTCGGCGGCTGTGGCTGCAAATAAAACTAACGTATACTAACTAAAAATAACTTAAACTACTTAAAATACCTAATAATACTTTAAACTACTTAAAAACTAGAACAGCCACAGCAGAATTTTTTTCGTTTTTTAATTTTTTTTTTGTTTATTTTTTATATGCATGCAGACACACACCAACATGCAGCCCACCCATACATGTACATACGCACATACATGTACAGACACACAGTTACATGCACGTATGCCCCCGCATACATACATATTTTTAATTTTTTTTTGGTGCCACCCCGACTGTTCCCTATACCTAATGCCCTAAATCTATGTAAGTCGGCCAAGATATACCATCTTCATCGACTTTAAATATCACGATACTGTTCAGAGAGCCACCAGAACTGGTTCTGCTGTTTCGCCCTATCCCTCCGGTCCCGATCGGACACAGTCCTACTGAACCGAAGGCGCTCTTCTCCACCTTTAGCGATGACGTCTCGACCATACAGGAGTCGCCTATCCACAGTTTTCCGGCTGACGTGGTAGATGAGCGGAACCGCCCCTCCATACTGTATCAGCCCTCGACTGTCTAAATAGAGGAATGCCTCGGGAGAGATGTAACCACTTAACCGCGCACTCTCAAAATATTCGTTATTGGGGTTACGTCGCTCTTGCAACGTGACCCCGAATCAGCTTGAACAAAAAAATATCTATTCTGTTTATGTTGGCTCCGTTGTATAGAACCTGGTTGGAATAATATCTTGTGTACTCCGACTCTGGTGTTCTGCGTAATCCAAGGCAACGTCTAAGACATTGCCTCTCAAACACCAATCTTTTCCATTTGAGATGGGGCAACGTTGAACCACACCGGGCATCCGTAGGCAATAATCGGCCTGATGAGGGCCATGTAGCAAATCACCTTCACCCTGCTGTCAAGACGGCTGCTATAAAACAGTCGTTTTGTCAAGGCAAAGGCTCCCCTAGCCCTGGCCAAAGCAGCACCTATATGTCTGTCGAAATACAGGTACTGATCCAACCAGATGCCAAGGTACTTTACTACACTTTTACTCGCCAGTGGATGTCCATGTGGCCCTACGATCACCAGCTTGCGCCAGTTCTTTCTCGTATCCCTTGAGGCGCTAGACAACGGAGTCCTAAACAAAATAGTTTCTGATTTCTGGAAGTTGATTTTCAACTTCCAGTCATCACAATATCGCTGAATCTTGTCGAAGTCACTCTGCAAGAGACTTTTGATGACCTCAACTCTATTGGCTGTTCTGTACGCAATTAGATCGTCGGCGTACGCAATTGCCTGAGTTAGACTACCTATCAGATCGCTGGTGTAAATGCTGAATAGAATCGGCGAGTTAACCGCTCCCTGCTGAAGACCATTATTAATATTAAAAATTGCGGTAGAAGTTACATTGCCACTCTTGACAACAAACTTTCTACCATTTAGCATGTCATAAAGTATATACAATAGAGGTTTACTTATACCTAGTCTGGTTAGCTTTAGATAGAGACCTTCTAACCATACGGTGTCGAAGGCCTTCTCCAAATCAACCAGACAGGCACCCGTACACTGCTTTTTAGTTTTGTTCCATTGGATATCAGAAACTAGTTTAGACGCGGCATGAATTGTGTCATGTCCCACCTTAAAACCGAACTGATTATCCGGGATGATATTTTTGTCCTCCGCCCACTTGAACAGGGCTCTATTAATAACCTTTTCAAATACTTTGCTGATACTCGGAAGAAGGCTTATCGACCGGAGATTCGCCGGATTGGAGTTGTCCTTTCCCTTTTTTTGGGAGACGGTGCACCACAGCTGTCTTCCACCGCACTGGATAATATGCATTATTCAGCGCGTTGTTAAACAGTGTGGTATAAATGTCAACTGCTTCTTGAGGCAAATGTCGTAGTACAACGTTGGATATACCATCGACTCCTGCAGACTTCTTTTTCTTTAATGAATCGAAGATGAGCTGGAGCTCATTCTTCGAAATTAACAGGGGACTGGGCCCATTTCGGTCGGCGATTATGGCGTTTGCCAAATCTTCATCATAAAACCCGGTAAAACCAAGGTTCTCAGATCGCCATTCGCTTATATCGTTTCGGAGCCATAAGTGATGAAGCAGAGCTCTGTTCTCCAGGTCATGATTCGGGCGAATGCTAGCATTCACCTTGTACACTTGCTGGAAAGCAGCCCCCACAGCCTCCACCTTCTCCTGCGGATTTTCGATTATGAAGAGGTCATCGTCCAAGACGGCGTCATCTGGGTCTATGCCTGCTGTCAGAAGTACGTCTCTGTTTTGTGTCGTCCTCTGGAGCTTAAGACACGGAAGGTCGTTTTGATCTTTTCTTCTGAATATCTTATTAATTTGTGGGAACATACTCGGGTCGGTAGCGTTCACGGCCCGAATTTTGTTGTCCCAAAACAAATTAATGGACAACCTATAATTTTCTTTGATCAATTGGTTGATGTTTTTGATGGACGACTTCAGTGTCCTTATCTCCAGATCTCGTGTGTCAGTAAACCGTCTGTACAAGCGTTTTAGTCTTGTCAGTAAGCCACTTTTTTGTCTGTGTAATGCATCAATTGTCGCGTTACGGTACATGTCAGTTTGAAATTTTTCGGTCTTAGGGGTGAAACTAAAGATTTCAGTAGTAGTTTCTTTTAGCAACTCTTTAATTTTTTTGTGCTGTTCCAGTGTGAAGCACTGGATAGCATGCCTATCGTTATTTAATCTTTAAATAGTAAAATTTTGACCTATGGTCAACTTACATAGATTTATGGTATCCTGTAACTCCATTTTATAAGTATTTATGGGTGGCACCTTTTCTTTTTTCGTAATCGGCGGCTGTGGCTGCAAATAAAACTAACGTATACTAACTAAAAATAACTTAAACTACTTAAAATACCTAATAATACTTTAAACTACTTAAAAACTAGAACAGCAACAGCAGAATTTTTTTCGTTTTTTAATTTTTTGTTTTGTTTATTTTTTATATGCATGCAGACACACACCAACATGCAGCCCACCCATACATGTACATACGCACATACATGTACAGACACGCAGTTACATGCACGTATGCCCCCGCATACATACATATTTTTAATTTTTTTTTGGTGCCACCCCGACTGTTCCCTATACCTAATGCCCTAAATCTATGTAAGTCGGCCAAGATATACCATCAAATATCACGATTCTGTTCAGAGAGCCACCAGAACTGGTTCTGCTGTTTCGCCCTATCCCTCCGGTCCCGATCGGACACAGTCCTACTGAACCGAAGGCGCTCTTCTCCACCTTTAGCGATGACGTCTCGACCATACAGGAGTCGCCTATCCACAGTTTTCCGGCTGACGTGGTAGATGAGCGGAACCGCCCCTCTATACTGTATCAGCCTTCGACTGTCTAAATAGAGGAATGCCTCGGGAGAGATGTAACCACTTAACCGCGCACTCTCAAAATATTCGTTATTGGGGTTACGTCGCTCTTGCAACGTGACCCCGAATCAGCTTGAACAAAAAATTATCTATTCTGTTTATGTTGGCTCCGTTGTATAGAACCTGGTTGGAATAATATCTTGTGTACTCCGACTCTGGTGTTCTGCGTAATCCAAGGCAACGTCTAAGACATTGCCTCTCAAACACCCGAATCTTTTCCATTTGAGATGGGGCAACGTTGAACCACACCGGGCATCCGTAGGCAATAATCGGCCTGATGAGGGCCATGTAGCAAATCACCTTCACCCTGCTGTCAAGACGGCTGCTATAAAACAGTCGTTTTGTCTAGGCAAAGGCTCCCTTAGCCCTGGCCAAAGCAGCACCTATATGTCTGTCGAAATACAGGTACTGATCCAACCAGATGCCAAGGTACTTTACTACACTTTTACTCGCCAGTGGATGTCCATGTGGCCCTACGATCACCAGCTTGCGCCAGTTCTTTCTCGTATCCCTTGAGGCGCTAGACAACGGAGTCCTAAACAAAATAGTTTCTGATTTCTGGAAGTTGATTTTCAACTTCCAGTCATCACAATATCGCTGAATCTTGTCGAAGTCACTCTGCAAGAGACTTTTGATGACCTTAATGACCAATTAGATCGTCGGCGTACGCAATTGCCTGAGTTAGACTACCTATCAGATCGCTGGTGTAAATGCTGAATAGAACCGGCGAGTTAACCGCTCCCTGCTGAAGACCATTATTAATATTAAAAATTGCGGTAGAAGTTACATTGCCACTCTTGACAACAAACTTTCTACCATTTAGCATGTCATAAAGCATATACAATAGAGGTTTACTTATACCTAGTCTGGTTAGCTTTAGATAGAGACCTTCTAACCATACGGCGTCGAAGGCCTTCTCCAAATCAACCAGACAGGCACCCGTACACTGCTTTTTAGTTTTGTTCCGTTGGATATCAGAAACTAGTTTAGATGCGGCATGAATTGTGTTATGTCCCGCCTTAAAACCGAACTGATTATCCGGGATGATATTTTTGTCCTCCGCCCACTTGAACAGGGCTCTATTAATAACCTTTTCAAATACTTTGCTGATACTCGGCAGAAGACTTATCGACCGGAGATTCGCCGGATTGGAGTTGTCCTTTCCCTTTTTTGGAAGACGGTGCACCACAGCTGTCTTCCACCGCACTGGATAATATGCATTATTCAGCGCGTTGTTAAACAGTGTGGTATAAATGTCAACTGCTTCTTGAGGCAAATGTCGTAGTACAACGTTGGGTATACCATCGACTCCTGCAGACTTCTTTTTTTTAATGAATCGAAGATGAGCTGGAGCTCATTCTTCGAAATTAACAGGGGACTGGGCCCATTTCGGTCGGCGATTAGGGCGTTTGCCAAATCTTCATCATTACACCCGGTAAAACCAAGGTTCTCAGATCGCCATTCGCTTATATCGTTTCGGAGCCATAAGTGATGAAGCAGAGCTCTGTTCTCCAGGTCATGATTCGGGCGAATGCTAGCATTCACCTTGTACACTTGCTGGAAAGAAGCCCACACAGCCTCCACCTTCTCCTGCGGATTTTCGATTATGAAGAGGTCATCGTCCAAGACGGCGTCATCTGGGTCTATGCCTGCTGTCAGAAGTACGTCTCTGTTTTGTGTCGTCCTCTGGAGCTTAAGACACGGAAGGTCGTTTTGATCTTTTCTTCTGAATATCTTATTAATTTGTGGGAACATACTCGGGTCGGTAGCGTTCACGGCCCGAATTTTGTTGTCCCAAAACAAATTAATGGACAACCTATAATTTTCTTTGATCAATTGGTTGATGTTTTTGATGGACGACTTCAGTGTCCTTATCTCCAGATCTCGTGTGTCAGTAAACCGTCTGTACAAGCGTTTTAGTCTTGTCAGTAAGCCACTCTTTTGTCTGTGTAATGCATCAATTGTCGTGTTACGGTACATGTCAGTTGCGTTATGTTCTTTGTATTTCGGTATTGTCCTGTTCATTGTTCGTTGAATTGTTTCGTCCATTTGTCCTAAGTATCTTTCAATTTCAGTATTTGTCATGTTCCTGTCATTTGGTGGGGATATACCATTTGATCGTAATTCGCTCAATAAGACGTTCGAGAAGCGTGGCCACCGCACCTTACTGTAATTGTAAGTATGCACCGGTACATACTCCTCCAACTCCATAACCGCGTTCGGAAGTTGTATTACGGCGGCGAGTCCGCAGTGGTCACTGTCGTACTCGATCGTTCTTAAACAATTCTTAGACCGATGGCCCACAGTATCAGTAATTGTTAGTATTGCGTCTTTCAACAATAGATCCAGATAGACACCACTTCTTGGAAACGATGGCCTGTCTGTAGCGAGAAGTTCAATGCGATACTCCGGGTTGTATCGATCCATCCAATTATACAGATGGTTACCACGAGGATTTTGTATTTGATTTCCCCAATCTATATGTTTGGCATTCAAATCACCAGCCAATATGTAGTAGTTTTCTTCCGAGCTCAATCTTAAGCATTCAAAAAGCTTTTCTAGCTCTGTTATGAACTGTGTGGGCTGAGGTGTTTCCCGTGCATAGGCAGCGATCACATACATTCGCTTCCCCTGTTTGAGATGAATGCATATGATGCATGCCTCTAACGTCCGAAATTTACGCATATCACTATTATATATTACCTTATGACTAATGCCTTTACGTATAAAGATTGCGACGCACCGTCCTTGAGTGGAGTTGGGTCGGTCTCTCCTTACGATATTGTAATTGTTCTTAGTCAATTTATGGCCCTGGATGGCCAGTAGAACGCCCATAATATCCGCCTGTGCCACCGCGCCTTAGGCACGGGGGCCTGTTGGGCGACCTTTTGTGTAGGCTGTACCGTGCTTCCCCTTCCTAACGCCATTTGGGCGTAAGAAATTTGGGTGTTGACGGGCGTTGTTGTAGGAGGGCGCACTGTTGGACGCTTTTCTACCACTGTTTGCTTTGCTGCTTTATTGTTTTTTATAAGCTGAAACGTCGGACATCCCCGATAATTAGCAGGGTGTCCGCCGCCTCGGCAGAGTACACATTTAAGCTGGGTCCTATCTTCGACCCGTTCCTTTCCTAACTTGCATTCATCTGCATTGTGGTTCTCTCCACACTTAACGCAGCGTGACTGCATTTCGCAGTTTGCTGCGGCGTGGCCGAACCTTTGGCAGCGCATGCATTGAAGCATGTCGCCGCGCCTTTTTAATTTGTCCCAAGTTACAACCTGGTAGTTGAGGACGGATATACTCCTCAAACTATCCAGTTTGCTGCTGGGTGAGAGTTGAACAAGGAAGAAGGGAAGACTCCGCTTCTCCCGCCTATCTCTAACTGTAGCGAACGGCTTGACCCCGATAAAGTCGAGATCGTCATTCGCTTTTTGGCGGAGTTCATTTAAGAGCACCTGTGGTTCCGTGCAGGAATCTATGCCCTTCAAAAGGACCGTTTGAAATTTTTCGGTTTTAGGGGTGAAACTAAAGAATTCAGTAGTAGTTTCTTTTAGCAACTCTTTAATTTTTTTGTGCTGTTCCAGTGTGAAGCACTGGAAAGCATGCCTATCGTTATTTAATCGTTTAATAGTAAAATTTTGACCTATGGTCAACTTACATAGATTTATGGTATCCTGTAACTCCATTTTATAAGTATTTATAGGTGGCACCTTTTCTGTTTTCGTAATCGGCGGCTGTGGCTGCTGCTGCTGAGACTGACTTTTCTGCTGCTGTTGTTTTTCTGGCGGTTGTTTTTGGGCTTGTGTCTGCTGCTGTTGCTGTTGTTGTTGTTTTTGCCGTTGTTGTTTTGGCTGCTGCTGTGGTTGTTGTTTTTGTAATTGTTCTTTTTTCTGTTGTTGTTCTTTTTCGTCGAGTTCTTTTAGTTGCTTCGCTCGGCGCGCTTCTTGGCTGGCCTTAACATTGCTTTTTATCCTTTCGATTTCTGCCTCCAAAGCTTCAATTTGGGCGACCATTCTTTGTTCCTCGTCCTCCTCAGATGATGCCTCTGATGTGGAGAGGTTCACGAAGACAGTACTATCGCCCGTCGTGAAGTGCCCTTCTCCTTCCTAAGACATATATGCTATACCCTCTTCGGGTGAAGTGTCTAGCTGGGTTTGTCTTGCTGCCTCTGACGTCTCGTCTATATCGGACGTATGCACCCCAGCTGGCAGCTTTGCTGAGGTGGCCGTGGATCTCCTCTTTACCAAATTTGGTGCGCACTTGATCCTCTTTCTGCGCTTTGGATTAGCATCGGATGATGTTGCCGTTGTTGATATTGCTGTTGATGTTGTTGCTGCAGAATCACTGCTTGTAATTGGAACATCTTTCGATGTTCCCTCAGCTGATGCCATCGCTGGCCTCATTGGCCCTAGGACACCTTTCGATGCCCCGGTGCTTAAACTCCTCCTCCTTTGTTCGTTTTCCCAACCAATAAAGTTTACCACTTCACGGTTGTGAAAAAAAGCTGATAAAGTTCTGATGCCCGGCTGGGAGTCGAATTGGCGACCCTCGGATTCTCGGTCAGCCACTCTACTACTGTGCTACTGCACCACTTATGAAATCTTGATTTAATTTAGAACTTAAGCTCACACACGAAATTTAATTTGGAAAAACTGGGAAGCCGAAAACGTGTTAACACCTCCACATTACGAGATCGACTGTCGGTGTATCTGAATACACCTATATGACGCACGGTGAAAACCATATACGTAAATATATAACTACCAAAGCTTCCTTTTACATTCTTTTATTAGAGTTATTTAATAATCTGATTTACATCCAAAAGAATATGCAACCTTAACATTAATTGTTCAGTATTAAACTCACCACGGTATCAAGTACGATTGGCATAGAGGGGAAGGAAGGGTTGCAAATGATTCACCTGGATGCATAGGATGTAAAGTTCACTGTTCTCGACGTCGAAATGTTTTCCTTCGTGATCAGTGTTTTGTTGCGTTCACCTGAACAATTAAAAAGGGAATATTATATAAATAATAATATATAGGTAATATCAATTATAAACGATTTTTTTGTTACCTGCGTGTGGTGTTTGGACAAAGGACCCAAAGCCTAGGTTCTATACCAATGTTTTTGATCGTATCAAAGTCACTGGGACGCGCCTATAAAAACAACTGGTCTCTGGTTTTCTTCGGCGCTTATTAGTACGCAAATATACAGGTAATTTGATCCTGACCAAACTCGGGTCTTTTCACCGCTTCTACCAATGTTGCCGAGGCGACGATGCATCTTTGTGACACCACGACAAACGGGTATACCCTTGAGGCCTTGACGTCTGTATACACACCACTATTGAAACCGAGCGATACTATTTTTTCTCCAGAATCGACACAATCTCCGACACGATAATGCGTGACAATATCTGGACGGTTTCCAGAATTAAAGGCCGCGTATGCGGTTACTAATAACCGTGCAATATTCCTTTATTGCATAATTCCAGTCTGAAAATAACCCGCAGTATCCTTTGATAAGCAGTGATGGATCCGCACTTCAATCTCGATCAACAAGTATCCAATTTTGTTGGAATTCTTGTTCGAATTTCAGTTCTTCGGTTCTGTTGGTTTGGTGTTTGTCTATTTCCATTTAAGTCTGGAATTTCTTGGACGCAATGGATATAAAGGAAAAAGACCACATCTACCTCGTTGATGGTCTTGGCTGCCATTGTTTTTTTTATTGATTATGAATTCGAGTCTCACATGGATATTTTAATGGCTGATGAGAACATACAGTCTTCGTTCGATGCTTCCAGATTCGGCAACCATGATCACCAGCCTTCTAATGGTCCATCTACTCGGGGGAGTACCGCCAAACTCCAGCCTAAACTCCATTTGGACGGAAATGACGGACTGCAATGAGTGGTATCGCTGCACTATCCAAATCCTTTTTTCAGTATCCCAAGTATTTATTTGGATAAATCTAAATAGTAGCCTATAAAATAAAAAAAAATAAGCCGATTAATCACACTGAAAAAAAGCTGTTACGTTCTGTATATACTTCAACACAAAGCGTATGATAGCTATTTCGCTAATACTATGGAAAATGGAGAATAATGTTTGGACTTTAATCTGTTATGTGGAGAAATAAAACGTAAACAGCCATAGTTTTATTACTGGACAATCATAATGGAAATATAGTTGTATCTACTGACACTTCTACGATTCCTTCCTTCAACATGTACATAGATTCTTTGACAGAGCTTGCGCTTTACATTAGATCTGTATAAATATGCTCGTTGGATTCCAGTTCATCTTGAAGATATGGCTGAATTATCAGTCAAGCATCCAACAATTGCCAAGGAATTTAGTGACGGGCATTAGGTTGTACAAAAGACTAGCCATGCTTTTTTGAAATTACGATTTATCAAACTCACGAACAGAACAACGCTTGTATTAAAGGGGAAGGAGGTGCTGTAGGAATCCTAGAAAATGCAAATTCTCTTCGTCGGTGGGTGGTAGCACATCCAGAGGTTGCCAGAGCAATTGAAGAGTTTGAAAATATATTCAAACAGATAGGAAAACATTTGGAAACACGCCATAATATGCAGGCGTCATCCAGACAGCATTTGCAAAAGATGTAAGATCACTTGTGCATGTGGTCGAGAATTTTGGAAATCCTTTTGATGAGGAAAGCGTAGACTTATTGCATCTAGAGAGTAAGGGAATTGCTTCCCCTTCCGTTACTAAAACAATAAAAAACATACGACAAATTGGAAACGATCAGTTAAATTTATATGTCGAAGAACGTCTGGCAAATAGAACAAAAGCAGTAGACGATATCATACATCGAAACAACCTCCCCTTATTTAGCAGCTCAACTAGAAGGACTTCAAAGGAACGATTAAAACTGACATCCATGAAAAGAGAAGTTGATCTGTTTTCTTAGCTATACATTGCCTGCCAAACCAGAAATGGAAATCTGGTAGAGTTTTTTAACCACGAAAATCGAGTATGCCCTCCTTCATTAACTCGAGATGGAAAACTAAACATAGGCATAAAAAGTGATATTTTGACTTGCCTTAAGACTTTCGCGATTCCACGAACTGAAAAACTCGTCATTACAAGTGCTGTCATTGACAGCGCTGCAATTTTTCATATGTTATCTCCTGGTATTGCCAAAGCATTTGACGAGTATGCTAATTTGGTTTTTATTCCGTGTATGAAAGAGCAGTTTGTATTTAATATTACACGTTTAGATAATGTTTCGGATATTTATAAATCAAATTGTCTTAAAGGTATTGCAAGGGCCAAGAGGGAAAAGAGAGTAAGAATGCGTGTGGTTGAAAATGCACCAATACCTCAAAAAATTGGAAGAACTTCTTGCATGTGGATAGCAAGAAGACAGAGCTATTGCGCTTTCTCTCAAAAACTATCGTAAATGAATTTGATGAGATCAACAAGACGCTTATCGTTTCAGATGAAGATCAAATCCTCAGTAAATCACCACTAGATTTTGTGCATATGATTTATCCATGTAATCACGAAGAAGCTGACACCCGAACAATATTGCATATTGCACATGCCGTTCACTGTGGGCATCAAAACGTAATAATACTTACCGTCGACACGGATGTTGTAGTTTTGTTAGTGATGGTAATGCAAACATTTCCTTCTAATGTTCAACTTTGGCTAGTCTTTGAAAATGGTAAAACGTTCCGTCACTTAGCTGCACATGCGGTGGCCAACTTCCTTGGACCTGTTAGCATACAAAGTGTCAGCATCTCAATTTTTTTCGCATTTCTTATCGCATGCACATGAGTTGTAGAGTTCCTGATAATTTTCCAAAATAGTTCTGCTTGATTTCACCGAAAAAACTTCATTTAAAAAAGTGAGATGCTAACTTCACGCCAGGATATCATTTCTCAAAATATCATATATAAATATTTCTTTATTATGTAAGTACACTTCCCTAAGAATTCGTCATACTTAAAAAAATAATTCTGTCATATCCAAGTTAAAAAAAAAAATAAAAACCAAATATAAAATTTACATTAAAAAAAACTTGCAATGCAAAAAATCCTAAAAAAATACAACTTTCTAATGCTGAGATCGATAACTGGGCTGGAACTCGTAAAAAAATGCCAGCATCTCAAGGTCTTTTACGAAAAATCATGAAAAAGCCTCCTAAGTAGTAAAAAAATCATATTTTTTGTTAGAAATGCGTTAGAAACGGGAACTCCACGGATTATGTAGTAACCACATTATATGTCTATACTGATAACTGGGCTGGAACTCGTAAAAAAATGCCAGCATCTTAAGTTCGTCTACCAAAAGTCATGAAAAAGCCCCCTAAATAGTAAAAAAAAAATCATATTTTTTGTTAGAAAAGCGTTAGAAGCACATACTCCGCGATTTATATAGTATACACATTATATGTATATGCTGAGATCGACAATTGGGCTGGAATTCGTAAAAAAAAACCAGCATCTCAAGGTCGCTTACCAAAAGTAATGAAAAAGACCCCTAAATAGTAAAAATATCATATTTTTGGGTGGAAAAGTGTTAGAAACGGGAACTCCGCGGATTATGTTGTAAACACATTATAACAATTGGGCTGGAATTCGTAAAAAAAAAAACAGCATCTCAAGGTCACTTACCAAAAGTCATGAAAAAGCGCCTCAAATAGAAAAAAAATCATATTTTTTGTTAGAAAAAGCGTTAGAAACGGAAACTGCGCAGAATTTGTAGTAAACACCTTATGGGTATATGCTGAGATCGATAACTGGGCTGGAATTCGTAAAAACATACCAGCATCTCAAGGTCATTTACCAAAAGTCATGAAAAAGTGCCCTAAATAGTAAACAAAATATATTTTTTGCTAGAAAAGCGTTAGAAACGGGAACTCCGCGGTTTATGTAGTAAACACATTATATGTATATGCTGACGTGGTAACTGGGCTGGAACTCATACAAAAATGCCAACATATTAAAGTCGTTTACCAAAAGTCTTGAGTCTTGAAAAAGCGCCCTAAATAGTAAAAAAATCATATTTGTTGTTATAAAAGCGTTAGAAACGGGAACTCCGCGGATTATGTAGTAAACACATTATATGTATATGCTGAGATCGATAACTGGGCTGGAACTCGTAAAAAAATGCCAGTATCTCAAGGTCGTTTAACAAAAGTCATGAAAAAGACCCCTAAATAGTAAGAAAAAATATATTTTTTTTTGTTAGAAAAGCGTTAGAAACGGGAACTCCGCGCATTATGTTGTAATCGCATTATAGTATATGCTGAGGTCGATAACTAGGCTGGAAGTCGTAAAAAAAAACCAGCATCTTAAGGTCGTTTACCAAAAGTAATCAAAAAGAACCCTAAATAGTAAAAAGATCATATTTTTGGTTGGAAAAGTGTTAGAAACGGGAACTCCGCGGATTATGTTGTAAACACATTATATGTATCTGCTGAGATCGATAACTGGAACTCGTAAAAAAATGCCAGCATCTCAAGGTCGTTTAACAAAAGTCATGAAAAAGACCCCTAAATAGAAAAAAATCATATTTTTTGTTATAAAAGCGTTATAAACGGGAACTCCACGGATTATGTAGTAAACATATTATATGTATATGCTCAGATCGATAACTGGGCTGGAACTCGTAAAAAAATGCCATCATATAAACGTCGTTTACCAAAAGTCATGAAAAAGACCCTAAATAGTAAAAAAAATCATATTTTTTGTTAGAAAAGCGTTAGAAACAGGAACTCCGCGGATTATGTAGTAAGCAGATTATATGTATCTGCTGAGGTTGATAACTGGTCTGGAGCTCGTAATAAAATACCAGCATCTCAAGGTCGTTTACCAAAAGTCATGAAAAAGCGCCCTAAATAGGAAAGAAAATCTAATTTTTTGTTAGAAACGCTTTAGAAACGGGAACCCCGCGGAATATGTCGTAAGCCCACTATTTATATATGCTGACCCCGATAAATGGGCTGGAACTAAAAAAGAAATGCCAGCATCTCAAGGTCGTTTACCAAAAGTCATGAAAAAGACCCCTAAATAGTAAAAAAAAATCATATTTTTTGTTAGAAAAGTGTTAGAAGCGAGAGCTCCGCGGATTATGTTGTAAACACATTATATGTATCTGCTGAGATAGATAACTGGGCCGGATCTCGTAAAAAATGCCACCATATCAAGGTGGTTTACCAAAAGACATAAAAAAGACTCCTAAATGGTAAAAAAATCATATTTTTTGTTAGAAAAGCGTTTGAAACGGAAACTCCGCGGCTTATGTAGTAAGCACATCATATTGTAATGGGCATTGTTGGCTTGTTTAGAACTAAACAAGATCTGTTACTGCTCTGTGAATGTGGAACACGGCATGCTTGCAGTTGCACGGCCTGTAGCTTGTCGGAAAAGGTGTGGGATCTTGTCCACGCTCACAGTAATCTAACCTATCACCAAAAACATAAAACCATGCCAAAAAAATAGACTGTATCTCAAACCCATATTCAAGTATCTAAAAACGGACGGACGATATCACCAGAGGGCGCTGCGGTGTTATGAGCGGGGGTCTACCTACCTAGGAAGTTCTCGACCAATATTAGAACTTCCCCTTTTTTGTGAACTAACCTTTGCTCAGCTCAGCTCATCCACCTATGTCAAGTGTTTATAACGTCGATCGACCATTCCAAAAACTATACGTTGATTTTTTAGGTCCATATCCGCGTTCTAAGTCTGGTAACTGTTTTGTTTTTGTCGTTCTTGATCACATGTCCAAGTTTGTCCTATTGAAGTCCCTACGAAATGCCAACACTTCGAGCATTATTAAATTTTTACAAGAGAATGTTCTCCATTTGTTCGGAGTGCCTCAAATTATCCATTCTGATAATGGAAAACAATTTTAGCGAAGGATTTCCAGAAGTTATTCACCTCAATCGAATGCGTCAGAGAGAGTGAATCGCACTCTTCTCGCAGCCGTTCGATCATACCTCAAAGACGACCAGAGAGATTGGGACTTGCATCTGAGCGAAATTGCATGTGCTCTTAGAAGTTCGATCCATACTTCAACGGGCGTGTCACCGTATTTTGCCCTATTAGGTATAAATATGATGACACGGTAGTTGTTATGTGTTACCACAAAGATTGAACTCCGTTGAAGATGGCGAATTTATGACCTTTTCCCGAAAAACCAGACTACAATGCATGCGAGATAAGATAAAAGCTAGCATAACCAAGGCGAACGAGAAGAGCGCATTAAAGTACAACAGTCGGACTCGTAACGTACGGTTCGTGCCGGGCGAAGAGGTTTTCAGAAAATATTTTGTACTAAGTGATAGCTGAAAGTATCTCAGTGCCAAACTTTGCCCGAAATTTGTTAAATGTCGCGTGGTAAAAGCATTCGGCAAAAATTTGTATGAGTTGGAAAATTTAACGGGTAAAACCATTGGGATTTTCCATGCCAAAGACATAAAACAATAAAAATATTCCTTTTTGTTGTTAAGCTGAACGACATCATCAAAATCCAATAAATCAACCTTATATGTATTTATGTATGTTTGGAACGTTATTAAGTAGGTATGTTATTGATTCAATTTGTTTTTTAAATGCAAATATTCATATGTTCTTGTGAATATTCATCAATTAACTTTTATGAATCTGTGATATTTTTTTTGTGTAGTTATTCAATAAAACAATAAATTTGCCCAAGTCTGAGATATTTTATATATTTATTCATGATATAGTAAGTCTTGCAATATTAGCCGTAGTTTATTATAGCCATATCTATTTATTTATTTATTTATCTATTTATATATTTATTTAGTTATTTGTGTATTTATTTATTTGTATATCTATTTATTTATTTATCCATTTATTTATTTATATATTTATTTAGCTATATTTAGTTATTTATATATTTATTCATTTATATATATATATATTTATTTATGTATATTTATTTATTTATTTATGTATATTTATTTATTTGTCCATTTAAATATTATATTGTGCAATTTTCTATTTATTAAGTTGATTATTTTTTTTGTTCTTATATATTATATATATTTTATTTATTTATCTGTTAAGTTATTTATCTACCCGTCAATTTAATTTATTTATATACTTATTTATTTGTTCGCCAGATTATCAACTCTTCAGTTTATTATTATATTCTTAATTTTTACTACCTTCCTCTCTGATTGTTTTCTTTATTTTTTTTAGTTTATTCATTTATTCGTTCCATTACTTTTATATCTGTGAATTCATTTAATCATTGATTTAATTGAATTTACTTATTTGTAAAATTATTTGTTTGTAATGGTTATTAGTTTGTCTTTAGCCAGGAGATTAGTATCTTTGAACTAAGGTTTATCAAGGACAAATAAATAAATAAACGTATATCTTGAGCTTTGCAAATACTTTGGTTGAACAATTTTTATTCGACACAAAAAAAAATAAAAAAATATGCAACACGACTTATTAAATAATTCCTTTTCGCAATACCCTAACATGGTTACCGGCCGTCGGTTATTATTATTAATTTCCTTGGTACACACGCTTTAATGTTTATTGCCCGGCTTAAGAGGGTTCTCCCCACACTATCCGAACATCCGAATCGAAAAAAGGGATAAAGGAACTATTTAAACAGAAATATTTCCCAGGTAGAAACAACCTGAACTCTCGGTGTATCTTTTTTTTTTTATTAATTTTTTTTTTTAATTCATTTTTATTTCATTTTAACTTATAACTATCTTAAAGCTAGACAAAAATGTTTAAAACTAGCCTAATTATCAATAACTTACAACTAATTTACTGGCCCTTTACGGGCGCTCTAAATCAAACAATAACTCTTAGAACTAATGTCTTTCGACCTAAAAACTATTTTAATTAAATCTAATTTTTTTTATTTATTTTATATTTCAAGAAACTTACACAAAAAAAATTGGTATCTTATCTTTTTTTTTTTTTTTTTTTTTTTTTTTTTTTTTTACTTATAAACTAAACCTAACTATATATTAAAAATAATTAAAACTAAATAAAACTAACGTATACTAACTAAAAATAACTTAAACTACTTAAAATACCTAATAATACTTTAAACTACTTAAAAACTAGAACAGCCACAGCAGAATTTTTTTCGTTTTTAAATTTTTTTTTGTTTGTTTATTTTTTATATGCATGCAGACACACACCAACATGCAACCCACCCATACATGTACATACGCACATACATGTACAGACACGCAGATACATGCACGTATGCCCCCGCATACATACATATTTTTAATTTTTTTTTGGTGCCACCCCGACTGTTCCCTATACCTAATGCCCTAAATCTATGTAAGTCGGCCAAGATATAACATCTTCATCGACTTTAAATATCACGATGCTGTTCAGAGAGCCACCAGAACTGGTTCTGCTGTTTCGCCCTATCCATCCGGTCCCGATCGGACACAGTCCTACTGAACCGAAGGCGCTCTTCTCCACCTTGAGCGATGACGTCTCGACCATACAGGAGTCGCCTATCCACAGTTTTCCGGCTCACGTGGTAGATGAGCGGAACCGCCCCTCCATCCTGTATCAGCCCTCGACTGTCTAAATAGAGGAATGCCTCGGGAGAGATGTAACCACTTAACCGCGCACTCTCAAAATATTCGTTATTGGGGTTACGTCGCTCTTGCAACGTGACCCCGAATCAGCTTGAACAAAAAATTATCTATTCTGTTTATGTTGGCTCCGTTGTATAGAACCTGGTTGGAATAATATATTGTGTACTCCGACTCTGGTGTTCTGTGTAATCCAAGCCAACGTCTAAGACATTGCCTCTCAAACACCCGAATATTTTCCATTTGAGATGGGGCAACGTTGAACCACACCGGGCATCCGTAGGCAATAATCTGCCTGATGAGGGCCATTTAGCAAATCACCTTCGCCTTGCTGTCAAGACGGCTGCTATAAAACAGTCGTTTTGTCAAGGCAAAGGCTCCCCTAGCCCTGGCCAAAGCAGCACCTATATGTCTGTCGAAATACAGGTACTGATCCAACCAGATGGCAAGGTACTTTACTACACTTTTACTCGCCAGTGGATGTCCATGTGGCCTTACGATCACCAGCTTGCGCCAGTTCTTTCTCGTATCCCTTGAGGCGCTAGACAACGGAGTCCTAAACAAAATAGTTTCTGATTTCTGGAAGTTGATTTTCAACTTCCAGTCATCACAATATCGCTGAATCTTGTCGAAGTCACTCTGCAAGAGACTTTTGATGACCTCAACTCTATTGGCTGTTCTGTACGCAAGATCGTCGGCGTACGCAATTGCCTGAGTTAGACTACCTATCAGATCGCTGGTGTAAATGTTGAATAGAATCGGCGAGTTAACCGCTCCCTGCTGAAGACCATTATTAATATTAAAAATTGCGGTAGAAGTTACATTGCCACTCTTGACAACAAAGTTTCTACCATTTAACATGTCATAAAGCATATACAATAGAGCTTTACTTATACCTAGTCCGGTTAGCTTTAGAAAGAGACCTTCTAACCATATGGTGTCGAAGGCCTTCTCCCAATCAACCAGACAGGCACCCGTACACTGCTTTTTAGTTTTGTTCCATTGGATATCAGAAACTAGTTTAGACGCGGCATGAATTGTGTCATGTCCCGCCTTAAAACCGAACTGATTATCCGGGATGATATTTTTGTCCTCCGCCCACTTGAACAGGGCTCTATTAATAACCTTTTCAAATACTTTGCTGATACTCGGAAGAAGACTTATCGACCGGAGATTCGCCGGATTGGAGTTGTCCTTTCCCTTTTTTGGATGACGGTGCACCACAGCTGTCTTCCACCGCACTGGATAATATGCATTATTCAGCGCGTTGTTAAACAGTGTGGTATAAATGTCAACTGCTTCTTGAGGCAAATGTCGTAGTACAACGTTGGGTATACCATCGACTCCTGCAGACTTCTTTTTCTTTAATGAATCGAAGATGAGCTGGAGCTCATTCTTCGAAATTAACAGGGGACTGGGCCCATTTCGGTCGGCGATTATGGCGTTTGCCAAATCTTCATCACTACACCCGGTGTTTGGCTGTTTAGCCTTTATTATAATTTATAAACTTGACTTTAATGAAAATAAAAAAAATGAAAAGAAAATAAAATGACACACACTTTTCTTTGAATTTGTTTTATTAAAAAAATGACATTGAAGCATTGACGTTTTATCGGATATCACATTTTACATTTTTTTTACAGTAGCATTTATATGGGCTGCTTTCAATTGCATTGCTGGTTGCGTTCAACATTCTCCCCGGGCGAAAGATAATTGGTGGATTGTTAAGTCCTTTGAAGTGCTGCACTATGTAGAAAATGGCTGGTTATTGCGTTTTGTCTTCTTCAACATGAAAAAAAACAATTTAGTATGAATTCGCACATTAATCAATAAAAAAAAATGAAATTTGTTTTAAGTTGAACATAAGTTAATCGATAACTTGGACTTCATCGATAGCCTGAATCTTAGTAAATTGCCCATGTAGATCTTATTCGTTGTTTCCACTGATAACGTCGAGTGAGCATGAAGAAGGAGGCAAACAACAACAAATTGCTTGGTTGCGTTTTGTGAATGGAAAATTCCAGTGATTACGCTGTTTGGTTTTGCATTGTATTGTGCTAAGTGTTGAGTGTAATTTTAAGTTTTGTTTTTTAGTATTATAAAAGTGTAAAATTAAAACGAAATTTTTGGCTGCAGTTTTGGGAAATGATTCAGGTGAGTTAAATTTCATATTATTTGTTGTAATTATGTCGTTTTATATTGAAATAAATGGTAATTAAATGTTGTGGTATTCATGTTAAAAGTATGCAGCTTGTTAAAGATGTGCAACGTAATTTTATATTATCGATATTTTCATCGTTAATGTTATCGATACAGTTTGTGATAATTTTATCAATATCGTTGATTTCGATGTCAATGTTGATGTTTATTGAAAAATTATATAAATTGATTTGGTTTGAAATATTAAGCGATTTAAATTTAAATGAGCTTAGATTGTAGGTGTTTTGAAATTTACCATGGCGAATTAACTTCTGTTATATTATTTGTTTGCGTGTTTCGATTGAAATGAGCAAATTCGTTGCCTTCGATTTTGTTTGCGTGTTTTTCCTTAAAAATGAGCGTTTTTTTCGGAGAAAATGAGCGTGTTTTCGTGCAGAAAAATGAGCAAAGTCTATTATTTTCGGGGGCTTAAATAATATAATTTATTTATTCGATAATGTTAATTAGATGAAATCGATAATTCGTTAATGTAAATTATTTTATGTTTGTGTTTGTTTGCAAATGATAAAGTTATGTGTGTGTGTTTGCGAATGATGAAATTATGTATGTTTGTTTGTGAATGATAAAGTTATGTGTGTGTGTTTTGCGAATGATGAAGTTATGTATGTTTGTTTGTGAATGATAAAGTTATGTGTGTGTGTTTGCGAATGATGAAATTATGTATGTTTGTTGTTGATTGGTAGAGGACAAAGTTTTGTTATTGGCCGCTTAAATTCGCCTTGTTGGGTCTTTAATTTGACAACTCGGGTGAGATTGTCATGACCGGGATATGTTTCCAGAATCCGGGCCAAGTTCCATTTCGCTGGAGGAAGACGCTCATCTTTTACCAATACCAAATCTCCAATTCTGGGTTCAGGTTGTGGTTTGAGCCATTTTGGTCGCTGTTGTAGGCGCGCTAAATATTCGACTTGCCAATGCTGCCAAAAGGTTTGTAAATTAAATTGGATGTTTTTCCACCGGTCCACATAATTTGTTTTTGTTGCAGTAACGAGGTCTGGTTCCGGAATTGTATGCATTTCTGTACCGATCAAGAAGTGTGCTGGAGTCAATGCTTGGAAATCGTCGGGGTTTTCAGTTAAAGGACATAGAGGTCTCGAATTAAGACACGCTTTGATTTGAGATAGAAGAGTGGCGAGTTCCTCGAACGTTAGTGTCCCATTTCCCACGATTCGTTTAAAGTGGTGTTTCACACTCTTTACACCGGCTTCCCATAATCCTCCGAAGTGGGGAGAAGCGGGCGGAATGAAGTTCCACTTTGTTCCTTCTGATGCTAGAGTGTCAGCAACTTCTTTCCAGTCGTGTTTGGCGTTCTTCAAAAGACGTTGTAATTCCGCTTCAGCACCTATAAAATTGGTGCCACAATCACTGTAAATTTGGCTACAGACTCCTCGTCGGGATGCAAAACGACGAAACGCAGCAAGAAAGGCTTGGGTGGTAAGATCACTTACTGCTTCCAAGTGAATCGCCTTTGTTGCTAGGCAAATAAAAATTGCTAAGTAGCCCTTATAGACTTTGGCTCCACGGCCTTTCCAAGCCCGAATGCTAATCGGACCAGCATAATCAACACCCGCATGACTAAATGGTCTTGAAATTGTCACTCTGGCCGCTGGCAATGCACCCATCAACTGTTGAGCTGGTTTGGTTCTATACCTATAGCAAATCGTACACCCATGAATATATTTTTTGACTGCTCGCTTGTTTTGAAAAATCCAGTATCGTTTTCGAAGAAACCCCATCATCAGCTGAATGGCTCCATGAAGAGTCTTTTCATGAGCTTCGTGAAGGATCAATTTTGTGAAATGGTGAGAAGGTTCCAAAATTATTGGATGCTGCTGATCGTACGATAAGTTGGCATTTTTAAGTCTTCCACCGACGCGAATGATTCCGTGAGAATCAACGAATGGATTCAATGATGCCGTGCCTCTCGACTTCGATATACCTTCAGGAAACATCTCCAGTTGAGCTAATTTCATCAATATGTTGCAAGAATGATCGAGTTCGTTTGGTGACATCGATCCAGTTTTCCGGTTAGGGATAACATTTTTGGTATTATCTGTGAAACGTAAGACCATTGACACAATTCTAATAAGTTTTTTGATTTCAGATGACCGATGTAAAAGATCATTGATTGGCTGAACGCCTTGCTGAACATAATGAGCATTTATCGTTGTTTGTATCGGATACTCAAAGTTCCATGACTCACGGAGAAATTCGGGACCGTTCCACCATAACGTATTATCCAATAAGGCCGATGGTAGAACACCTCTGGATACCAAATCTGCCGGATTGTGTTGCGTTGGAATATGTTTCCAAAATTTGACGGCAGTCAATCGCTGGATCTCTCCAAACCGATTCCTAACAAAGGTATCCCATTTGGTTGGCGGTGCTCGGATCCACGAAAGTGTTATAGTGGAATCAGTCCACGCAAAAGACTTGATTTCTTTGTTGTCAATCGCTTGGTTAACATGGTTCAGGAGCTTGGCTAACATTACAGCACCGCAAAGTTCTAGACGGGGAAGACTTACTGGTTGTACAGGAGCGACTTTAGATTTTGCGATTAGAAGGTGCATTTCCACATGACCTTTATCGTCCTCGACCCGTAAATAAACTGTTGCTCCATATGCCTTTTCGGATGCATCACTAAAACCATGCAGTTCTACTCGGGAAAAGTTAGCATTAGTTTGAACCCACCTTGGAAAGTGAATCTTATTGATAATTTTAATGCCCATAACTGCTGCATAAATATTTTTGCCTTGACGATACATGGAGCATGACGATGATGTGGCAGGAAGTAGTGCTGATTTTCTGGCAAACTATTTTTGTCGACTTCGCTCATGTGACCCATGCGGATATATTCTTCGATGCACGCTGAATACTGTTCTCGGAGCTGTTGATTATCACTTAGACGTCGCTCCAATCCATGAAATCGCCGTAAAGCACCTTGGTACGAATCTCCGAAAACAGGAGGAACGTTTCCCATAAACGGTAATGCCACTTGATAACGTCCATCTTTTGTTCATTTTGTATTGTTGATGAAATGTTCCTCACACTCAATATCTTCTGGTTTTCGAAAAATTTTAAAAGGGGTTTCTTCTACTTCCCAAAATTTACGAAGCTGAGCTTCGACATCAATCGTTTGCATAAAACTTCTGACCTGCTGACCTGCATCGCAAACAACTGGAGCCTTTCCGAATAAGATCCAGCCCAATGTGGTTTTTTGCATGACTGGCATAGATTTGTCTGGCGGTGTAATCAGCTCCGGTAGCAAAAGTTCGGGTAAGATATCACTTCCTAGCAGGATGTCAATTGTTGATGATTTAAAAAATTCGGGATCAGCGAGTACATAATCGTTGAGATGTGTCCAGTTCTCAACGTGAAGGGTCCGGGCCGGCAAATGCCCAGACAGTGACTTTAAGATGAAGGTTTGCGCTGTGGTTGCAAAACTGGAATGCTGCGAAGCAAAAGTGATGTCTATCACTCTTAAACATGTGCCACTGCTGACCAAACCCAGCCCGGATACACCCGTATGAGTTGCTCGAGATTTTAATTGAAGCAATTGGGCCGCAAACTCTGTGATAAATGATGCTTCAGAACCAGAATCCAACAATGCTCGCAGCGTCAACCACTCCCCCAACGACGACTTAACGTTGACAAGCGCTGTTGCCAGTAAAACTTGTGAGTTTTTGTTCGGGAGACTATAATGCAAGTGGTGAGATGCAACATTGTTAGTTGACGTGTGCTGTCTACTAGAAGACGGGAATGAAGGAGCTTCGGCGTTTAAAATTGCACATTGAGAAGTTGTGGTGATGTTTTGTTGCTGTCCTGGGTTGCTTGTATGGCTGAAATTATATTGTTGTTGCTGCGCTGATGGTTGAAAAGAGTTACTATTCTGGTGGGAACGTGATGGTTGTTGGCTTGGCTGAAAAGAAGTATTATTTGCATGCAATAAAGTATGATGTGGTTGTTGACAATGGTAACACCTACGACTACTTGGACAGTTATCCGTAGCATGATTATACCCTAAACAGTTTCGACACAAACCCAACTTATTTATAACCTGACAACGCTCGGTAACATTCATTTTCAAAAAATTACTACATCTTCTAACAGCATGTTTATTTTTCAGGCAAATTTTGCAGGTGATACTCGACCTATCCGGCTGACCATAAGCAACGAACGAATTTTTGTGAGAAGAGTTCCGAGGTGTTTTGGATGTACCCTGACTGTGCTGCTGGTCGACCGCTTCAAGGGTCCGGAACCTTGTCTCCAAGAAGGATGTGAATTCCTTGAATGTTGGCAACCCCTTCGGATTTTCCCTATCATTCAGCTTCTCCTCCCACATTTGCTGCGTTTTACTCGGTAATTTTCGTACTAATAGAAAAATTAGCACTGGATCTAAATGCTCAACTTCAATTTTTAGGTTAGCAAGACTGTGAACAACTTGCGTCGAAGTATAC
This sequence comes from Philhelius pedissequus, assembly GCA_910595825.1. Classification (NCBI taxonomy): domain Eukaryota; kingdom Metazoa; phylum Arthropoda; class Insecta; order Diptera; family Syrphidae; genus Philhelius; species Philhelius pedissequus. The sequence goes on from OU343160.1 coordinate 151,380,854, forward strand.
AGCAGATCTATAATTGACTCTGCACGCTCTTGCGTCAATGTTGATAAATTGAACAAGGTATTGAACTGGATATTAACTAGAACGCGAGGGTGATCATACCGATCTTTTAACATGGACCATGCTTTGGCGTAGTTTTGACCTTGGATCTTCAATGACAGTAACAGCTTTTCAGCGTCGCCTGCTAAACTGGTCTTCAGATAATGCATTTTTTGAACATCTGAGAGCGATGCTTTACTGGCGACGAGAGTTACAAAAAGATCATGAAAATTCGGCCAGTTTTCGTAATTGCCATCGAACATAGGGATCTTAATCGAAGGTAAATGGAGTTCCTCGTTTTTGCCTGCCAGTTCCTTTCCTGAAAATTCAGTAGACTGCTGCTCACTGCTGCTACCAAAACTTCAGCGAATCGACGAGTTTGGATTGAAATACACAATAGTCTTCCCTTATATTTTCGTAGATTGTCTCAGCATCGAGTTGCTCCTTGCTGTTTTTATCGTCGGCGTCGTTTTGCAAAAATTTGTCATAAAATTTGGAAACTGACTGCCACAAGTGATCCAACAACTTTAACCTTGTTTGGACGTAAGTAAGGTTAATTGCTTTGCCCTTTTTTCCAAAATTTTCGACATCCTTTTTCAACTGCTTATGTTTTGCAGACAATATTTTTGTTACCATTTTGTTTTTAATTAACAATAAGATTGAATATAATTAAAGTAAGCAACAAAAAATGGAACTTACTTTGCTTTTTTGGGAAGGCAGCGGCGACAGCAAATTCTTCGGATGGGTCGTTTTAAGGTTAATCCCACGTTGCACACACAACACAATTTTAATCGTCGAATATTTTGGTAATCGTTTATAAGTTTTAATATTTGTTTTTAAGGTTTGAAGGACCAATGTTTGGCTGTTTAGCCTTTATTATAATTTGTAAACTTTACTTTAATGAAAATAAAAAAAATGAAAAGAAAATAAAATGACACACACTTTTCTTTGAATTTGTTTTATTAAAAAAATGACATTGAAGCATTGGCGTTTTATCGGATATGACATTTTACATTTTTTTATAGTAGCATTTATATGGGCTGCTTTCAATTGCATTGCTGATTGCGTTCAACACCCGGTAAAACCAAGGTTCTCAGATCACCATTCGCTTATATCGTTTCGGAGCCATAAGTGATGAAGCAGAGCTCTGTTCTCCAGGTCATGATTCGGGCGAATGCTAGCATTCACCTTGTACACTTGCTGGAAAGCAGCCCCCACAGCCTCCACCTTCTCCTGCGGATTTTCGATTATGAAGAGGTCATCGTCCAAGACGGCGTCATCTGGGTCTATGCCTGCTGTCAGAAGTACGTCTCTGTTTTGTGTCGTCCTCTGGAGCTTAAGACACGGAAGGTCGTTTTGATCTTTTCTTCTGAATATCTTATTAATTTGTGGGAACATACTCGGGTCGGTAGCGTTCACGGCCCGAATTTTGTTGTCCCAAAACAAATTAATGGACAACCTATAATTTTCTTTGATCAATTGGTTGATGTTTTTGATGGACGACTTCAGTGTCCTTATCTCCAGATCTCGTGTGTCAGTAAACCGTCTGTACAAGCGTTTTAGTCTTGTCAGTAAGCCACTCTTTTGTCTGTGTAATGCATCAATTGTCGCGTTACGGTACATGTCAGTTGCGTTATGTTCTTTGTATTTCGGTATTGTCCTGTTCATTGTTCGTTGAATTGTTTCGTCCATTTGTGCTAAGTATCTGTCAATTTCAGTATTTGTCATGTTCCTGTCATTTGGTGGGGATATACCATTTGATCGTAATTCGCGCAATAAGACGTTCGAGAAGCGTGGCCACCGCACCTTACTGTAATTGTAAGTATGCACCGGTACATACTCCTCCAACTCCATAAGCGCGTTCGGAAGTTGTATTACGGCGGCGAGTCCGCAGTGGTCACTGTCGTACTCGATCGTTCTTAAACAATTTTTAGACCGATGGCCCACAGTATCAGTAATTGTTAGTCTTGCGTCTTTCAACAATAGATCCAGATAGGCACCACTTCTTGGAAACGATGGCCTGTCTGTAGCGAAAAGTTCAATGCGATACTCCGGGTTGTATGGATCCATCCAATTATACAGATGGTTACCACGAGGATTTTGTATTTGATTTCCCCAATCTATATGTTTGGCATTCAAATCACCAGCCAATATGTAGTAGTTTTCTTCCGAGCTCAATCTTAAGCATTCAAAAAGCTTTTCAAGCTCTGTTATAAACTGTGTGGGCTGAGGTGTTTCCGGTGCATAGGCAGCGATCACATACATTCGCTTCCCCTGTTGGAGATGAATGCATATGATGCATGCCTCTAACGTCCGAAATTTACGCACATCACTATTATATATTACCTTATGACTAATGCCTTTACGTATAAAGATTACGACGCACCCTCCTTGAGTGGAGTTGGGTCGGTCTCTCCTTACGATATTGTAATTGTTGTTAGTCAATTTATGTTTCTGGTTAAGCTTAGTTTCGCTAGCCATAAACACATCTGGACTTATGTCTTTAAGCAATTGGAATAAATTCGCTCTACGTTCGGTTCTAATCAGTGAATTTACATTCACAGCTAGGATCTTAAAGGGCCGCTCCGGCAGCGCGCCCTTAACCTCTAAGTTCCATTAAGCTCGGCAAAACAGAGTAGAGATAATCCACCCTAGTCGCCTGCTCCCTGATCTGGTTTGGAGGCCGTTCAACTGGCCCTGGATGGCCAGTAAAACGCCCATAATATCCGCATGTGCCACCGCGCCTTAGGCACGGGGGCCTGTTGGGCGACCTTTTGTGTAGGCTGTACCGTGCTTCCCCTTCCTGACGCCATTTGGGCGTAAGAAATTTGGAGGTTGACGGGCGTTGTTGTAGGAGGGCGCACTGTTGGACGCTTTTCTACCACTGTTTGCTTTGCTGCTTTATTGTTTTTTATAAGCTGAAACGTCGGACATCCCCGATAATTAGCAGGGTGTCCGCCGCCTCCGCAGAGTACACATTTAAGCTGGGTCCTATCTTCGACCCGTTCCTTTCCTAACTTGCATTCATCTGCATTGTGGTTCTCTCCACACTTAACGCAGCGTGACTGCATTTTGCAGTTTGCTGCGGCGTGGCTGAACCTTTGGCAGCGCATGCATTGAAGCATGTCGGCGCGCCTTTTTAATTTGTCCCAAGTTACAACCTGGTAGTTGAGGACGGATATACTCCACAAACTATCCAGTTTGCTGCTGGGTGAGAGTTGAACAAGGAAGAAGGGAAGACTCCGCTTCTCCCGCCTATCTCTAACTGTAGCGAACGGCTTGACCCCGATAAAGTCGAGATCGTCATTCGCTTTTTGGCGGAGTTCATTTAAGAGCACCTGTGGTTCCGTGCAGGAATCTATGCCCTTCAAAAGGACCGTTTGAAATTGTTCGGTCTTAGGGGTGAAACTAAAGAATTCAGTAGTAGTTTCTTTTAGCAACTCTTTAATTTTTTTGTGCTGTTCCAGTGTGAAGCACTGGATAGCATGCCTATCGTTATTTAATCTTTAAATAGTAAAATTTTGACCTATGGTCAACTTACATAGATTTTTGGTATCCTGTAACTCCATTTTATAAGTATTTATGGGTGGCACCTTTTCTTTTTTCGTAATCGGCGGCTGTGGCTGCAAATAAAACTAACGTATACTAACTAAAAATAACTTAAACTACTCAAAATACCTAATAATACTTTAAACTACTTAAAAACTAGGACAGACACAGCAGAATTTTTTTCGTTTTTTAGTTTTTTTTTTGTTTATTTTTTATATGCATGCAGACACACACCAACATGCAGCCAACCCATACATGTACATACGCACATACATGTACATACACGCAGATACATGCACGTATGCCCCCGCATACATACATATTTTTAATTTTTTTTTGGTGCCACCCCGACTGTTCCCTATACCTAATGCCCTAAATCTATGTAAGTCGGCCAAGATATACCATCTTCATCGACTTTAAATATCACGATGCTGTTCAGAGAGCCACCAGAACTGGTTCTGCTGCTTCGCCCTATCCCTCCGGTCCCGATCGGACACAGTCCTACTGAACCGAAGGCGCTCTTCTCCACCTTGAGCGATGACGTCTCGACCATACAGGAGTCGCCTATCCACAGTTTTCCGGCTGACGTGGTAGAGGAGCGGAACCGCCCCTCCATCCTGTATCAGCCCTCGACTGTCTAAATAGAGGAATGCCTCGGGAGAGATGTAACCACTTAACCGCGCACTCTCAAAATATTCGTTATTGGGGTTACGTCGCTCTTGCAACGTGACCCCGAATCAGCTTAAACAAAAAATTATCTATTCTGTTTATGTTGGCTCCGTTGTATAGAACCTGGTTGGAATAATATCTTGTGTACTCCGACTCTGGTGTTCTGTGTAATCCAAGGCAACCTCTAAGACATTGCCTCTCAAACACCCGAATCTTTTCCGTTTGAGATGGGGCAACGTTGAACCACACCGGGCATCCGTAGGCAATAATCGGCCTGATGAGGGCCATGTAGCAAATCACCTTCACCCTGCTGTCAAGACGGCTGCTATAAAACAGTCGTTTTGTCAAGGCAAAGGCTCCCCTAGCCCTGGCCAAAGCAGCACCTATATGTCTGTCGAAATACAGGTACTGATCCAACCAGATGCCAAGGTACTTTACTACACTTTTACTCGCCAGTGGATGTCCATGTGGCCCTACGATCACCAGCTTGCGCCAGTTCTTTCTTGTATCCCTTGAGGCGTTAGACAACGGAGTTCAAACAAAATAGTTTCTGATTTCTGGAAGTTGATTTTTAACTTCCAGTCATCACAATATCGCTGAATCTTGTCGAAGTCACTCTGCAAGAGACTTTTGATGACCTTAATGACCATTTAGATCGTCGGCGTTCGCAATTGCCTAAGTTAGACTACCTATCAGATCGCTGGTGTAAATGCTGAATAGAATCGGCGAGTTAACCGCTCCCTGCTGAAGACCATTATTAATATTAAAAATTGCGGTAGGAGTTACATTGCCACTCTTGACAACAAACTTTCTACCATTTAGCATGTCATAAAGCATATACAATAGAGGTTTACTTATACCTAGTCTGGTTAGCTTTAGATAGAGACCTTCTAACCATACGGTGTCGAAGGCCTTCTCCAGATCAACCAGACAGGCACCCGTACACTGCTTTTTAGTTTTGTTCCATTGGATATCAGAAACTAGCTTAGATGCGGCATGAATTGTGTCATGTCCCGCCTTAAAACCGAACTGATTATCCGGGATGATATTTTTGTAATCCGCCTACTTGAACAGGGCTCTATTAATAAACTTTTCAAATATTTTGCTGATACTCGGAAGAAGACTTATCGACCGGAGATTCGCCGGATTGGAGTTGTCCTTTCCCTTTTTTGGAAGACGGTGCACCACAGCTGTCTTCCACCGCACTGGATAATATGCATTATTCAGCGCGTTGTTAAACAGTGTGGTATAAATGTCAACTGCTTCTTGAGGCAAATGTCGTAGTACAACGTTGGATATACCATCGACTCCTGCAGACTTCTTTTTTTTTAATGAATCGAAGATGAGCTGGAGCTCATTCTTCGAAATTAACAGGGGACTGGGCCCATTTCGGTCGGCGATTATGGCGTTTGCCAAATCTTCATCATTACACCCGGTAAAACCCAGGTTCTCAGATCGCCATTCGCTTATATCGTTTCGGAGCCATAAGTGATGAAGCAGAGCTCTGTTCTCCAGGTCATGATTCGGGCGAATGCTAGCATTCACCTTGTTTACTTGCTGGAAAGCAGCCCCCACAGCATCCACCTTCTCCTGCGGATTTTCGATTATGAAGAGGTCATCGCCCAAGACGGCGTCATCTGGGTCTATGCCTGCTGTCAGAAGTACGTCTCTGTTTTGTGTCGTCCTCTGGAGCTTAAGACACGGAAGGTCGTTTTGATCTTTTCTTCTGAATATCTTATTAATTTGTGGGAACATACTCGGGTCGGTAGCGTTCACGGCCCGAATTTTGTTGTCCCAAAACAAATTAATGGACAACCTATAATTTTCTTTGATCAATTGGTTGATGTTTTTGATGGACGACTTCAGTGTCCTTATCTCCAGATCTCGTGTGTCAGTAAACCGTCTGTACAAGCGTTTTAGTCTTGACAGTAAGCCACTCTTTTGTCTGTGTAATGCATCAATTGTCGCGTTACGGTACATGTCAGTTGCGTTATGTTCTTTGTATTTCGGTATTGTCCTGTTCATTGTTCGTTGAATTGTTTCGTCCATTTGTCCTAAGTATCTGTCAATTTCAGTATTTGTCATGTTCCTGTCATTTGGTGGGGATATACCATTTGATCGTAATTCACTCAATAAGACGTTCGAGAAGCGTGGCCACCGCACCTTACTGTAATTGTAAGTATGCACCGGTACATACTCCTCCAACTCCATAAGCGCGTTCGGAAGTTGTATTACGGCGGCGAGTCCGCAGTGGTCACTGTCGTACTCGATCGTTCTTAAACAATTTTTAGACCGATGGCCCACAGTATCAGTAATTGTTAGTCTTGCGTCTTTCAACAATAGATCCAGATAGGCACCACTTCTTGGAAACGATGGCCTGTCTGTAGCGAGAAGTTCAATGCGATACTCCGGGTTGTATCGATCCATCCAAATATACAGATGGTTACCACAAGGATTTTGTATTTGATTTCCCCAATCTATATGTTTGGCATTTAAATCACCAGCCAATATGTAGTAGTTTTTGTCCGAGCTCAATCTTAAGCATTCAAAAAGCTTTTCAAGCTCTGTTATAAACTGTGTCGGTTGAGGTGTTTCCGGTGCATAGGCAGCGATCACATACATTCGCTTCCCCTGTTGGAGATGAATGCATATGATTCATGCCTCTAACGTCCGAAATTTACGCACATCACTATTATATATTACCTTATGACTAATGCCTTTACGTATAAAGATTGCGACGCACCCTCCTTCAGTGGAGTTGGGTCGGTCTCCCCTTACGATATTGTAATTGTTGTTAGTCAATTTATGTTTCTGGTTAAGCTTAGTTTCGCTAGCCATAAACACATCTGGACTTATGTCTTTAAGCAATTGGAATAAATTCGCTCTACGTTCGGTTCTAATCAGTGAATTAACATTCACAGCTAGGATCTTAAAGGGCCTCTCCGGCAGCGCGCCCTTAACCTCTAAGTTGCATTAAGCTCGGCAAAACAGAGTAGAGATAATACACCCTAGTCGCCTGCTCCCTGATCTGGTTTGGGGGCCGTTCAACTGGCCCTGGATGGCCAGTAGAACGCCCATAATATCCGCCTGTGCCACCGCGCCTTAGGCACGGGGGCCTGTTGGGCGACCTTTTGTGTAGGCTGTACCGTGCTTCCCCTTCCTGACGCCATTTGGGCGTAAGAAATTTGGGGGTTGACGGGCGTTGTTGTAGGAGGGCGCACTGTTGGACGCTTTTCTATCACTGTTTGCTTTGCTGCTTTATTGTTTTTTATAAGCTGAAACGTCGGACATCCCCGATAATTAGCAGGGTGTCCGCCGCCTCCGCAGAGTACACATTTAAGCTGGGTCCTATCTTCGACCCGTTCCTTTCCTAACTTGCATTCATCTGCATTGTGGTTCTCTCCACACTTAACGCAGCGTGACTGCATTTTGCAGTTTGCTGCGGCGTGGCTGAACCTTTGACAGCGCATGCATTGAAGCATGTCGCCGCGCCTTTTTAATTTGTCCCAAGTTACAACCTGGTAGTTGAGGACGGATATACTCCGCAAACTATCCAGTTTGCTGCTGGGTGAGAGTTGAACAAGGAAGAAGGGAAGACTCCGCTTCTCCCGCCTATCTCTAACTGTAGCGAACGGCTTGACCCCGATAAAGTCGAGATCGTCATTCGCTTTTTGGCGGAGTTCATTTAAGAGCACCTGTGGTTCCGTGCAGGAATCTATGCCCTTCAAAAGGACCGTTTGAAATTGTTCGGTTTTAGGGGTGAAACTAAAGAATTCAGTAGTAGTTTCTTTTAGCAACTCTTTAATTTTTTTGTGCTGTTCCAGTGTGAAGCACTGGATAGCATGCCTATCGTTATTTAATCTTTAAATAGTAAAATTTTGACCTATGGTCAACTTACATAGATTTATGGTATCCTGTAACTCCATTTTATAAGTATTTATGGGTGGCACCTTTTCTTTTTTCGTAATCGGCGGCTGTGGCTGCAAATAAAACTAACGTATACTAACTAAAAATAACTTAAACTACTTAAAATACCTAATAATACTTTAAACTACTTGAAAACTAGAACAGCCACAGCAGAATTTTTTTCGTTTTTTAATTTTTGTTTTGTTTATTTTTTATATGCATGCAGACACACACCAACATGCAGCCCACCCATACATGTACATACGCACATACATGTACAGACACGCAGATACATGCACGTATGCCCCCGCATACATACATATTTTTAATTTTTTTTGGTGCCACCCCGACTGTTCCCTATACCTAATGCCCTAAATCTATGTAAGTCGGCCAAGATATACCATCTTCATCGACTTTAAATATCACGATGCTGTTCAGAGAGCCACCAGAACTGGTTCTGCTGTTTCGCCCTATCCCTCCGGTCCCGATCGGACACAGTCCTACTGAACCGAATGCGCTCTTCTCCACCTTGAGCGATGACGTCTCGACCATACAGGAGTCGCCTATCCACAGTTTTTCGGCTGACGTGGTAGATGAGCGGAACCGGTCCTCCATCCTGTATCAGCCCTCGACTGTCTAAATAGAGGAATGCCTCGGGAGAGATGTAACCACTTAACCGCGCACTCTCAAAATATTCGTTATTGGGGTAACGTCGCTCTTGCAACGTGACCCCGAATCAGCTTGAACAAAAAATTATCTATTCTGTTTATGTTGGCTCCGTTGTATAGAACCTGGTTGGAATAATATCTTGTGTACTCCGACTCTGGTGTTCTGTGTAATCCAAGGCAACCTCTAAGACATTGCCTCTCAAACACCCGAATCTTTTCCATTTGAGATGGGGCAACGTTGAACCACACCGGGCATCCGTAGGCAATAATCGGCCTGATGAGGGCCATGTAGCAAATCACCTTCACCCTGCTGTCAAGACGGCTGCTATAAAACAGTCGTTTTGTCAAGGCAAAGGCTCCCCTAGCCCTGGCCAAAGCAGCACCTATATGTCTGTCGAAATACAGGTACTGATCCAACCAGATGCCAAGGTACTTTACTACACTTTTACTCGCCAGTGGATGTCCATGTGGCCCTACGATCACCAGCTTGCGCCAGTTATTTCTCGTATCCCTTGAGGCGCTAGACAACGGAGTCCTAAACAAAATAGTTTCTGATTTCTGGAAGTTGATTTTCAACTTCCAGTCATCACAATATCGCTGAATCTTGTCGAAGTCACTCTGCAAGAGACTTTTGATGACCTTAATGACCAATTAGATCGTCGGCGTACGCAATTGCCTGAGTTAGACTACCTATCAGATCGCTGGTGTAAATGCTGAATAGAATCGGCGAGTTAACCGCTCCCTGCTGAAGACCATTATTAATATTAAAAATTGCGGTAGAAGTTACATTGCCACTCTTGACAACAAACTTTCTACCATTTAGCATGTCATAAAGCATATACAATAGAGGTTTACTTATACCTAGTCTGGTTAGCTTTAGATAGAGACCTTCTAACCATACGGTGTCGAAGGCCTTCTCCAAATCAACCAGACAGGCACCCGTACATTGCTTTTTAGTTTTGTTCCGTTGGATATCAGAAACTAGTTTAGATGCGGCATGAATTGTGTCATGTCCCGCCTTAAAACCGAACTGATTATCCGGGATGATATTTTTGTCCTCCGCCCACTTAAACAGGGCTCTATTAATAACCTTTTCAAATACTTTGCTGATACTCGGAAGAAGACTTATCGACCGGAGATTCGCCGGATTGGAGTTGTCCTTTCCCTTTTTTGGAAGACGGTGCACCACAGCTGTCTTCCACCGCACTGGATAATATGCATTATTCAGCTCGTTGTTAAACAGTGTGGTATAAATGTCAACTGCTTCTTGAGGCAAATGTCGTAGTACAACGTTGGATATACCATCGACTCCTGCAGACTTCTTTTTTTTTAATGAATCGAAGATGAGCTGGAGCTCATTCTTCGAAATTAACAGGGGACTGGGCCCATTTCGGTCGGCGATTAGGGCGTTTGCCAAATCTTCATCATTAAACCCGGTAAAACCAAGGTTCTCAGATCGCCATTCGCTTATATCGTTTCGGAGCCATAAGTGATGAAGCAGAGCTCTGTTCTCCAGGTCATGATTCGGGCGAATGCTAGCATTCACCTTGTACACTTGCTGGAAAGCAGCCCCCACAGCATCCACCTTCTCCTGCGGATTTTCGATTATGAAGAGGTCATCGTCATCTATGCCTGCTGTCAGAAGTACGTCTCTGTTTTGTGTCGTCCTCTGCAGCTTAAGACACGGAAGGTCGTTTTGATCTTTTCCTCTGAATATCTTATTAATTTGTGGGAAAATACTCGGGTCGGTAGCGTTCACGGCCCGAATTTTGTTGTCCCAAAACAAATTAATGGACAACCTATAATTTTCTTTGATCAATTTGTTGATGTTTTTGATGGACGACTTCAGTCTCCTTATCTCCAGATCTAGTGTGTCAGTAAACCGTCTGTACAAGCGTTTTAGTCTTGTCAGAAAGCCACTCTTTTGTCTGCGTAATGCATTAATTGTCGCGTTACGGTACATGTCAGTTGCGTTATGCTCTTTGTATTTCGGTATTGTCCTGTTCATTGTTCGTTGAATTGTTTCGTCCATTTGTCCTAAGTATCTGTCAATTTCAGTATTTGTCATGTTCCTGTCATTTGGTGGGGATATACCATTTGATCGTAATTCGCTCAATAAGACGTTCGAGAAGCGTGGCCACCGCACCTTACTGTAATTGTAAGTATGCACCGGTACATACTCCTCCAACTCCATAAGCGCGTTCGGAAGTTGTATTACGGCGGCGAGTCCGCAGTGGTCACTGTCGTACTCGATCGTTCTTAAACAATTTTTAGACCGATGGCCCACAGTATCAGTAATTGTTAGTCTTGCGTCTTTCAACAATAGATCCAGATAGGCACCACTTCTTGGAAACGATGGCCTGTCTGTAGCGAGAAGTTCAATGCGATACTCCGGGTTGTATGGATCCATCCAATTATACAGATGGTTACCACGAGGATTTTGTATTTGATTTCCCCAATCTATATGTTTGGCATTCAAATCACCAGCCAATATGTAGTAGTTTTCTTCCAAGCTCAATCTTAAGCATTCAAAAAGCTTTTCAAGCTCTGTTATAAACTGTGTGGGCTGAGGTGTTTCCGGTGCATAGGCAGCGATCACATACATTCGCTTCCCCTGTTGGAGATGAATGCATATGATGCATGTCTCTAACGTCCGAAATTTACGCACATCACTATTATATATTACCTTATGACTAATGCCTTTACGTATAAAGATTACGACGCACCCTCCTTGAGTGGAGTTGGGTCGGTCTCTCCTTACGATATTGTAATTGTTGTTAGTCAATTTATGTTTCTGGTTAAGCTTAGTTTTGCCAGCCATAAACACATCTGGACTTATGTCTTTAAGCAATTGGAATAAATTCGCTCTACGTTCGGTTCTTATCAGTGAATTTACATTCACAGCTAGGATCTTAAAGGGCCTCTCCGGCAGCGCGCCCTTAACCTCTAAGTTGCATTAAGCTCGGCAAAACAGAGTAGAGATAATCCACCCTAGTCGCCTGCTCCCTGATCTGGTTTGGAGGCCGTTCAACTGGCCCTGGATGGCTAGTAGAACGCCCATAATATCCGCATGTGCCACCGCGCCTTAGGCACGGGGGCCTGTTGGGCGACCTTTTGTGTAGGCTGTACCGTGCTTCCCCTTCCTGACGCCATTTGGGCGTAAGAAATTTGGGGGTTGACGGGCGTTGTTGTAGGAGGGCGCACTGTTGGACGCTTTTCTACCACTGTTTGCTTTGCTGCTTTATTGTTTTTTATAAGCTGAAACGTCGGACATCCCCGATAATTAGCAGGGTGTCCGCCGCCTCGGCAGAGTACACATTTAAGCTGGGTCCTATCTTCGACCCGTTCCTTTCCTAACTTGCATTCATCTGCATTGTGGTTCTCTCCACACTTAACGCAGCGTGACTGCATTTTGCAGTTTGCTGCGGCGTGGCCGAACCTTTGGCAGCGCATGCATTGAAGCATGTCGCCGCGCCGTTTTAATTTGTCCCAAGTTACAACCTGGTAGTTGAGGATGGATATACTCCTCAAACTATCCAGTTTGCTGCTGGGTGAGAGTTGAACAAGGACGAAGGGAAGACTCCGCTTCTCCCGCCTATCTCTAACTGTAGCGAACGGCTTGACCCCGATAAAGTCGAGATCGTCATTCGCTTTTTGGCGGAGTTCATTTAAGAGCACCTGTGGTTCCGTGCAGGAATCTATGCCCTTCAAAAGGACCGTTTGAAATTTTTCGGTTTTAGGGGTGAAACTAAAGAATTCAGTAGTAGTTTCTTTTAGCAACTCTTTAATTTTTTTGTGCTGTTCCAGTGTGAAGCACTGGAAAGCATGCCTATCGTTATTTAATCGTTTAATAGTAAAATTTTTACCTATGGTCAACTTACATAGATTTATGGTATCCTGTAACTCCATTTTATAAGTATTTATAGGTGGCACCTTTTCTGTTTTCGTAATCGGCGGCTGTGGCTGCTGCTGCTGAGACTGACTTTTCTGCTGCTGTTGATTCTGCTGCTTTTGAATCTGCTGCTGCTGTTTTTCTGGCGGTTGTTTTTGGGCTTGTGTCTGCTGCTGTTGCTGTTGTTGTTGTTTTTGCCGTTGTTGTTTTGGCTGCTGCTGTGGTTGTTGTTTTTGTAATTGTTCTTTTTTCTGTTGTTGTTCTTTTTCGTCGAGTTCTTTTAGTTGCTTCGCTCGGCGCGCTTCTTGGCTGGCCTTAACATTGCTTTTTATCCTTTCGATTTCTGCCTCCAAAGCTTCAATTTGGGCGACCATTCTTTGTTCCTCGTCCTCCTCAGATGATGCCTCTGATGTCGAGAGGTTCACGAAGGCAGTGTTATCGCCACTCTACTACTGTGCTACTGCACCACTTATGAAATCTTGATTTAATTTAGAACTTAAGCTCACACACAAAATTTAATTTGGAAAAACTGGGAAGCCGAAAACGTGTTAACACCTCCACATTACGAGATCGACTGTCGGTGTATCTGAATACACCTATATGACGCACGGTGAAAACCATATACGTAAATATATAACTACCAAAGCATCCTTTTACATTCTTTTATTAGAGTTATTTAATAATCTGATTTACATCCAAAAGAATATGCAACCTTAACATTAATTGTTCTGTATTAAACTCACCACGGTATCAAGTACGATTGGCATAGAAGGGAAGGAAGGGTTCCAAATGATTCACCTGGATGCATAGGATGTAAAGTTCACTGTTCTCGACGTCGAAATGTTTTCCTTCGTGATCAGTGTTTTGTTGCGTTCACCTGAACAATTAAAAAAGGAATATTATATAAATAATATTATATAGGTAATATCAATTATAAACGATTTTTTTGTTACCTGCGTGTGGTGTTTGGACAAAGGGCCCAAAGCCTAGGTTCTATACCAATGTTTTTGATCGTATCAAAGTCACTGGGACGCGCCTATAAAAACAACTGGCCTCTGGTTTTCTTCGGCGCTTATTAGTACGCAAATATACAGGTAATTTGATCCTGACCAAACTCGGTTCTTTTCACCGCTTCTACCAATGTTGCCGAGGCGACGATGCATCTTTGTGACACCACGACAAACGGGTATACCCTTGAGGCCTTGACGTCTGTATACACACCACTATTGAAACCGAGCGATACTATTTTTTCTCCAGAATCGACACAATCTCCGACACGATAATGCGTGACAATATCTGGACGGTTTCCAGAATTAAAGGCCGCGTATGCGGTTACTAATAACCGTGCAATATTCCTTTATTGCATAATTCCAGTCTGAAAATAACCCGCAGTATCCTTTGATAAGCAGTGATGGATCCGCACTTCAATCTCGATCAACAAGTATCCAATTTTGTTGGAATTCTTGTTCGAATTTCAGTTCTTCGGTTCTGTTGGTTTGGTGTTTGTCTATTTCGATTTAAGTCTGGAATTTCTTGAACGCAATGGATATAAAGGAAAAAGACCACATCTACCTCGTTGATGGTCTTGGCTGGCATTGTTTTTTTTATTGATTATGAATTCGAGTCTCACATGGATATATTAATGGCTGATGAGAACATACGGTCTTCGTTCGATGCTTCCAGATTCGGCAACCATGTTCACCAGCCTTCTAATGGTCCATCTACTCGGGGGAGTACCGCCAAACTCCAGCCTAAATTCCATTTGGACGGAAATGACGGACTGCAATGAGTGGTATCGCTGCACTATCCAAATCCTTTTTTCAGTATCCCAAGTATTCATTTTGATAAATCTAAATAGTAGCCTATAAAATAAAAAAAAATAGGCCGATTAATCACACTGGAAAAAAGCTGTTACGTTCTGTATATACTTCAGCACAAAGCGTATGATAGCTATTTCGCTAATACTATGGAAAATGGAGAATAATGTTTGGACTTTAATCTGTTATGTGGAGAAATAAAACGTAAACAGCCATAGTTTTATTACTGGACAATCATAATGGAAATATAGTTGTATCTACTGACACTTCTGCGATTCCTTCCTTCAACATGTACATAGATTCTTTGACAGAGCTTGCGCTTTACATTAGATCTGTATAAATATGCTCGTTGGATTCCAGTTCATCTTGAAGATATGGCTGAATTATCAGTCAAGCATCCAACAATTGCCAAGGAATTTAGTGACGGGCATTAGGTTGTACAAAAGACTAGCCATGCTTTTTTGAAATTACGATTTATCAAGCTCACGAACAGAACAACGCTTGTATTAAAGGGGAAGGAGGTGCTGTAGGAATCCTAGAAAATGCAAATTCTCTTCGTCGGTGGGTGGTACCACATCCAGAGGTTGCCAGAGCAATTGAAGAGTTTGAAAATATATTCAAACAGATAGGAAAACATTTGGAAACACGCCATAATGTGCAGGCGTCATCCAGACAGCATTTGCAAAAGATGTAAGATCACTTGTACATGTGGTCGAGAATTTTGGAAATCCTTTTGAGGAGGAAAGCGTAGACTTATTGCATCTAGAGAGTAAGGAAATTGCTTCACCTTCCGTTACTAAAACAATAAAAAACATACGACAAATTGGAAACGATCAGTTAAATTTATATGTCGAAGAACGTCTGGCAAATAGAACAAAAGCAGTAGACGATATCATACATCGAAACAACCTCCCCTTATTTAGCAGCTCAACTAGAAGGACTTCAAAGGAACGATTAAAACTGACATCCATGAAAAGAGAAGTTGATCTGTTTTCTCAGCTATACATTGCCTGCCAAACCCGAAATGGAAATCTGATAGAGTTTTTTAACCACGAAAATCGAGTATGCCCTCCTTCATTAACTCGAGATGGAAAACTAAACATAGGCATAAAAAGTGATATTTTGACTTGCCTTAAGACGTTCGCGATTCCACGAACTGAAAAACTCGTCATTACAAGTGCTGTCATTGACAGCGCTGCAATTATTCATATGTTATCTCCTGGTATTGCCAAAGCATTTGACGAGTATGCTAATTTGGTTTTTATTCCGTTTATGAAAAAGCAGTTTGTATTTAATATTACACGTTTAGATAATGTTTCGGATAATTAATAAATCAAATTGTCTTAAAGGTATTGCAAGGGCCAAGAGGGAAAAGAGAGTAAGAATGCGTGTGGTTGGAAATGCACCAATACCTCAAAAAATTGGAAGAACTTCTTGCATGTGGATAGCAACAAGACAGTGCTATTGCGCTTTCTCTCAAAAACTATCGTAGATGAATTTGATGAGATCAACAAGACGCTTATCGTTTCAGATGAAGATCAAATCCTCAGTAAATCACCACTAGATTTTGTGCATATGATATATCCATGTAATCACGAAGAAGCTGACGCCCGAACAATATTGCATATTGCACATGCCGTTCACTGTGGACATCAAAACGTAATAATACTTACCGTCGACACGGATGTTGTAGTTTTGTTAGTGATGGTAATGCAAACATTTCCTTCTAATGTTCAACTTTGGCTAGTCTTTGAAAATGGTAAAACGTTCCGTCACTTAGCTGCACATGCGGTGGCCAACTTCCTTGGACCTGTTAGCATACAAAGTGTCAGCATCTCAATTTTTTTCGCAGTTCTTATCGCATGCACATGAGTTGTAGAATTCCTGATAATTTTCCAAAATAGTTCTGCTTGATTTCACCGAAAAAACTTCATTTAAAAAAGTGAGATGCTAACTTCACGCCAGCATATCATTTCTCAAAATATCATATATAAATATTTCTTTATTATGTAAGTACACTTCCCTAAGAATTCGTCATACTTAAAAAAATAATTCTGTCATATCCAAGTTTAAAAAAAAATAAAAAGCAAATATAAAATTTACATTAAAAAAAACTTGCAATGCAAAAAATCCTAAAAAAATACAACTTTCTAATGCTGAGATCGATAACTGGGCTGGAACTCGTAAAAAAATGCCAGAATCTCAAGGTCTTTTACGAAAAATCATGAAAAAGCCTCCTAAGTAGTAAAAAAATCATATTTTTTGTTAGAAAGGCGTTAGAAACGGGAACTCCGCGGATTATGTAGTAACCACATTATATGTCTATACTGATAACTGGGCTGGAACTCGTAAAAAAATGCCAGCATCTTAAGGTCGTTTACCAAAAGTCATGAAAAAGCCCCCTAAATAGTAAAAAAAAATCATATTTTTTGTTAGAAAAGCGTTAGAAGCACGTACTCCGCGATTTATATAGTATACACATTATATGTATATGCTGAGATCGACAATTGGGCTGGAATTCGTAAAAAAAAACAGCATCTCAAGGTCGCTTACCAAAAGTAATGAAAAAGACCCCTAAATAGTAAAAATATCATATTTTTGGGTGGAAAAGTGTTAGAAACGGGAACCCCGCGGATTATGTTGTAAACACATTATAACAATTGGGCTGGAATTCGTAAAAAAAAACCAGCATCTCAAGGTCACTTACCAAAAGTCATGAAAAAGCGCCTCAAATAGAAAAAAAATCATATTTTTTGTTAGAAAAAGCGTTAGAAACGGAAACTGCGTGGAATTTGTAGTAAACACATTATGTGTATATGCTGAGATCGATAACTGGGCTGGAATTCGTAAAAACATACCAGCATCTCAAGGTCATTTACCAAAAGTCATGAAAAAGTGCCCTAAATAGTAAACAAAATATATTTTTTGCTAGAAAAGCGTTAGAAACGGGAACTCCGCGGTCTATGTAGTAAACACATTATATGTATATGCTGAGGTGGTAACTGGGCTGGAACTCATACAAAAATGCCAGCATATAAAAGTCGTTTACCAAAAGTCTTGAGTCTTGAAAAAGCGCCCTAAATAGTAAAAAAATCATATTTGTTGTTATAAAAGCGTTAGAAACGGGAACTCCGCGGATTATGTAGTAAACACATTATATGTATATGCTGAGATCGATAACTGGGCTGGAACTCGTAAAAAAATGCCAGTATCTCAAGGTCGTTTAACAAAAGTCATGAAAAAGACCACTAAATAGTAAGAAAAAATATATTTTTTTTTGTTAGAAAAGCGTTAGAAACGGGAACTCCGCGCATTATGTTGTAATCGCATTATAGTATATGCTGAGGTCGATAACTAGGCTGGAAGTAGTAAAAAAAACCAGCATCTCAAGGTCGTTTACCAAAAGTAATCAAAAAGACAGCTAAATAGTAAAAAGATCATATTTTTGGTTGGAAAAGTGTTAGAAACGGAAACTCCGCGGATTATGTTGTAAACACATTATACTCGTATGTATCTGCTGAGATCGATAACTGGGACTCGTAAAAAAATACCAGCATCTCAAGCTCGTTTAACAAAAGTCATGAAAAAGACCCCTAAATAGAAAAAAATCATATTTTTTGTAACTCTTAAAGAAATGCCAGCATGTCAAGGTTGATTACCAAAAGTCATGAAAAAGTCCCCTAAATAGAAAAAAAATCATATTTTTTTGTTAGAAAAGCGTTAGAAACGTAAACTCGGCGGATCATGTAGTAAGCACATTATATGTATATGCTGAGGTTGATAACTGGTCTGGAACGCGTAAAAAAATACCAGCATCTCAAGGTCGTTTACCCAAAGTAATGAAAAGGCGCCCTAAATAGTAAAGAATATCCAATTTTTTGTTAAAAATGCGTTAGAAACGGCAACTTCGTGGATTATGTAGTAAGCAGAATATATGTATCTGCTGAGGTTGATAACTGGTCTGGAACTCGTAAAAAAATACCAGCATCTCAAGGTCGTTTACCAAAAGTCATGAAAAAGCGCCCTAAGTAGTAAAAAAAATATACTTTTTGCTAGAAAAGCGTTAGAAACGGGAACTCCGCGGTTTATGTAGTAAACACATTATATGCTGAGGTGGTAACTGGGCTGGAACGCGTACAAAAATGCCAGCATATAAAAGTCGCTTACCAAAAGTCTTGAGTCTTGAAAAAGTACCCTAAATAGAAGAAAAATCATATTTTTTTGTTAGAAAAGCGTTAGAAACGTAAACTCGGCGGATTATGTTGTAAGCACATTATATGTATATGCTGAGGTTGATAACTGGTCTGGAACGCGTAAAAAAATACCAGCATCTCAAAGTCCTTTACCAAAAGTAATGAAAAAGCGCCCTAAATAGAAACGCGTTAGAAACGAGAACTGCGTGGATTATGCAGTAAGCAGATTATATGTATCTGCTGAGGTTGATAACTGGTCTGGAACTCGTGAAAAAATACCAGCATCTCAAGGTCGTTTACCAAAAGTCATGAAATAGCGCCCCAAATAGTAAAGAAAATCTAATTTTTTGTTAGAAAAGTGTTAGAAACGAGAGCTCCGCGGATTATGTTGTAAACACATTATATGTATCTGCTGAGATCGATAACTGGAACTCGTAAAAAAATGCCAGCATCTCAAAGTCGTTTAACAAAAGTCATGAAAAAGACCCCTAAATAGGAAAATATCATATTTTTTGTTATAAAAGCGTTAGAAACGGGAACTCCACGGATTATGTAGTAAACACATTATATGTATATGCTCAGATCGATAACTGGGCTGGAACTCGTAAAAAAATGCCATCATATAAACGTCGTTTACCAAAAGTCATGAAAAAGACCCTAAATAGTAAAAAAAAATCATATTTTTTGTTAGAAGAGCGTTAGAAACAGGAACTCCGCGGATTATGTAGTAAGCAGATTATATGTATCTGCTGAGGTTGATAACTGGTCTGGAGCTCGTAATAAAATACCAGCATCTCAAGGTCGTTTACCAAAAGTCATGAAAAAGCGCCCTAAATAGGAAAGAAAATCTAATTTTTTGTTAGAAACGCTTTAGAAACGGGAACCCCGCGGAATGTGTCCTAAGCCCACTATATATATATATGCTGACCCCGATAAATGGGCTGGAACTAAAAAAGAAATGCCAGCATCTCAAGGTCGTTTACCAAAAGTCATGAAAAAGACTCCTAAATAGTAAAAAAATCATATTTTTTGTTAGAAAAGTGTTAGAAACGAGACCTGCGCGGATTATGTTGTAAACACATTATATGTATCTGCTGAGATCGATAACTGGGCCGGATCTCGTAAAAAAATGCCACCATATCAAGGTGGTTTACCAAAAGACATAAAAAAGACTCCTAAATGGTAAAAAAATCATATTTTTTGTTAGAAAAGCGTTTGAAACGGAAACTCCGCGGCTTATGTAGTAAGCACATTATATTGTAATGGGCATTGTTGGCTTGTTTAGAACTAAACAAGATCTGTTACTGCTCTGTGAATGTGGAACACGGCATCCTTGCAGTTGCACGGCCTGTAGCTTGTCGGAAAAGGTGTGGGATCTTGTCCACGCTCACAGTAATCTAACCTATCACCAAAAACATAAAACCATGCCAAAAAAATAGACTGTATCTCAAACCCATATTCAAGTATCTAAAAACGGACGGACGATATCACCAGAGGGCGCTGCGATGTTATGAGCGGGGGTCTACCTACCTAGGAAGTTCTCGACCAATATTAGAACTTCCCCTTTTTTGTGAACTAACCTTTGCTCAGCTCAGCTCATCCACCTATGTCAAGTGTTTATAACGTCGATCGACCATTCCAAAAACTATACGTTCATTTTTTAGGTCCATATCCGCGTTCTAAGTCTGGTAACTGTTTTGTTTTTGTCGTTCTTGATCACATGTCCAAGGTTGTCCTAATGAAGTCCCTACGAAACGCCAACACTTCGAGCATTATTAAATTTTTACAAGAGAATGTTTTCCATTTGTTCGGAGTGCCTCAAATTATCCATTCTGATAATGGAAAACAATTTTAGCGAAGGATTTCCAGAAGTTATTCACCTCAATCGAATGCGTCAGAGAGAGTGAATCGCACTCTTCTCGCAGCCGTTCGATCATACCTCAAAGACGACCAGAGAGATTGGGACTTGCATCTGAGCGAAATTGCATGTGCTCTTAGAAGTTCGATCCATACTTCAACGGGCGTGTCACCGTATTTTGCCCTATTCGGTATAAATATGATGACACACGGTAGTTGTTATGTGTTACCACAAAGATTGAACTCCGTTGAAGATGGCGAATTTATGACCTTTTCCCGAAAAACCAGACTACAATGCATGCGAGATAAGATAAAAGCTAGCATAACCAAGGCGAACGAGAAGAGCGCATTAAAGTACAACACTCGGACTCGTAACGTACGGTTCGTGCCGGGCCAAGAGGTTTTCAGAAGATATTTTGTACTAAGTGATAGCTGAAAGTATCTCAGTGCCAAACTTTGCCCGAAATTTGTTAAATGTCGCGTGGTAAAAGCAGTCGGCAAAAATTTGTATGAGTTGGAAAATTTAACGGGTAAAACAATTGGGATTTTCCATGCCAAAGACATTAAACAATAAAACCATTCCTTTTTGTTGTTAAGCTGAACGACATCATCAAAATCCAATAAATCAACCTTATATGTATTTATGTATGCTTGGAACGTTATTAAGTAGGTATGTTATTGATTCAATTTTTATTTTAAATTCAAATATTCATATGTGTTTGTGAATATTCATCAATTAACTTTTATGAATCTGTGATATTTTTTTTGTGTAGTTATTCAATAAAACAATAAATTTGCCCAAGTCTGAGATATTTTATATATTTATTCATGATATAGTAAGTCTTGCAATATTAGCCTTAGTTTATTATAGCCATATCTATTTATTTATTTATTTATCTATTTATATATTTATTTAGTTATTTGTGTATTTATTTATTTGTATATCTATTTATTTATTTATCCATTTATTTATTTATATATTTATTTAGCTATATTTAGTTATTTATATATTTATTCATTTATATATATATATTTATTTATATAATTATTTATGTATATTTATTTATTTGTCAATTTAAATATTATATTGTGCAATTTTCTATTTGTTAAGTTGATTATTTTTTTTGTTCTTATATATTATATATATTTTATTTATTTATCTGTTAAGTTATTTATCTACCCGTCAATTTAATTTATTTATGTACGTATTTATTTGTTCGCCAGATTATCAACTCTTCAGTTTATTATTACATTCTTAATTTTTACTACCTTCCTCTCTGATTATTTTCTTTAATTTTTTTTTAGTTTATTCATTTATTCGTTCCATTACTTTTATATCTGTGAATTCATTTAATCATTGATTTAATTGCATTTACTTATTTGTAAAATTATTTGTTTGTAATGGTTATTAGTTTGTCTCTAGCCAGGAGATTAGTATCTTTGAACTAAGGTTTATCAAGGACAAATAAATAAATAAACCTATATCTTGAGCTTTGCAAATACTTTGGTTGAACAATTTTTATTCGACACAAAAAAAAATAAAAAAATATGCAACACGACTTATTAAATAATTCCTTTTCGCAATACCCTAACATGGTTACCGGCCGTCGGTTATTATTATTAATTTCCTTGGGGTACACACGCTTTAATGTTTATTGCCCGGCTTAAGAGGGTTCTCCCCACACTATCCGAACATCCGAATCGAAAAAAGGGATAAAGGAACTATTTAAACAGAAATATTTCCCAGGTAGAAACAACCTGAACTCTCGGTGTATCTTTTTTTTTTTTATTTATTTTTTTTTTTTTAATTCATTTTTATTTCATTTTAACTTATAACTATCTTAAAGCTAGACAAAAATGTTTAAAACTAGCCTAATTATCAATAACTTACAACTAATTTACTGGCCCTTTACGGGCGATCTAAATCAAACAATAACTCTTAGAACTAATGTCTTTCGACCTAAAAACTATTTTAATTAAATCTAATTTTTTTTATTTATTTTATATTTCAAGAAACTTACACAAAAAAAATTGGTATCTTATCATTTTTTTTTTTTTTTTTTTTTTTTTTTTTACTTATAAACTAAACCTAACTATATATTAAAAATAATTAAAACTAAATAAAACTAACGTATACTAACTAAAAATAACTTAAACTACTTAAAATACCTAATAATACTTTAAACTGCTTAAAAACTAGAACAGCCACAGCAGAATTTTTTTCGTTTTTAAATTTTTTTTTGTTTGTTTATTTTTTATATGCATGCAGACACACACCAACATGCAACCCACCCATACATGTACATACGCACATACATGTACAGACACGCAGATACATGCACGTATGCCCCCGCATACATACATATTTTTAATTTTTTTTTGGTGCCACCCCGACTGTTCCCTATACCTAATGCCCTAAATCTATGTAAGTCGGCCAAGATATAACATCTTCATCGACTTTAAATATCACGATGCTGTTCAGAGAGCCACCAGAACTGGTTCTGCTGTTTCGCCCTATCCATCCGGTCCCGATCGGACACAGTCCTACTGAACCGAAGGCGCTCTTCTCCACCTTGAGCGATGACGTCTCGACCATACAGGAGTCGCCTATCCACAGTTTTCCGGCTCACGTGGTAGATGAGCGGAACCGCCCCTCCATCCTGTATCAGCCCTCGACTGTCTAAATAGAGGAATGCCTCGGGAGAGATGTAACCACTTAACCGCGCACTCTCAAAATATTCGTTATTGGGGTTACGTCGCTATTGCAACGTGACCCCGAATCAGCTTGAACAAAAAATTATCTATTCTGTTTATGTTGGCTCCGTTGTATAGAACATGGTTGGAATAATATCTTGTGTACTCCGACTCTGGTGTTCTGTGTAATCCAAGGCAACGTCTAAGACATTGCCTCTCAAACACCCGAATCTTTTCCATTTGAGATGGGGCAACGTTGAACCACACCGGGCATCCGTAGGCAATAATCGGCCTGATGAGGGCCATGTAGCAAATCACCTTCACCCTGCTGTCAAGACGGCTGCTATAAAACAGTCGTTTTGTCAAGGCAAAGGCTCCCCTAGCCCTGGCCAAAGCAGCACCTATATGTCTGTCGAAATAAAGGTACTGATCCAACCAGATGCCAAGGTACTTTACTACACTTTTACTCGCCAGTGGATGTCCATGTGGCCCTACGATCACCAGCTTGCGCCAGTTCTTTCTCGTATCCCTTGAGGCGCTAGACAACGGAGTCCTAAACAAAATAGTTTCTGATTTCTGGAAGTTGATTTTCAACTTCCAGTCATCACAATATCGCTGAATCTTGTCGAGTCACTCTGCAAGAGACTTTTGATGACCTCAACTCTATTGGCTGTTCTGTACGCAATTAGATCGTCGGCGTACGCAATTGCCTGAGTTAGACTACCTATCAGATCGCTGGTGTAAATGCTGAATAGAATCGGCGAGTTAACCGCTCCCTGCTGAAGACCATTATGAATATTAAAAATTGCGGTAGAAGTTACATTGCCACTCTTGACAACAAACTTTCTACCATTTAGCATGTCATAAAGCATATACAATAGGGGTTTACTTATACCTAGTCTGGTTAGCTTTAGATAGAGACCTTCTAACCATACGGTGTCGAAGGCCTACTCCAAATCAACCAGACAGGCACCCGTACACTGCTTTTTAGTTTTGTTCCATTGGATATCAGAAACTAGTTTAGACGCGGCATGAATTGTGTCATGTCCCGCCTTAAAACCGAACTGATTATCCGGGAAGATATTTTTGTCCTCCGCCCACTTGAACAGGGCTCTATTAATAACCTTTTCAAATACTTTGCTGATACTCGGAAGAAGACTTATCGACCGGAGATTCGCCGGATTGGAGTTGTCCTTTCCCTTTTTTGGGAGACGGTGCACCGCAGCTGTCTTCCACCGCACTGGATAATATGCATTATTCAGCGCGTTGTTAAACAGTGTGGTATAAATGTCAACTGCTTCTTGAGGCAAATGTCGTAGTACAACGTTGGATATACCATCGAATCCTGCAGACTTCTTTTTCTTTAATGAATCGAAGATGAGCTGGAGCTCATTCTTCGAAATTAACAGGGGACTGAGCCCATTTCGGTCGGCGATTATGGCGTTTGCCAAATCTTCATCATTACACCCGGTAAAACCCAGGTTCTCAGATCGCCATTCGCTTATATCGTTTCGGAGCCATAAGTGATGAAGCAGAGCTCTGTTCTCCAGGTCATGATTCGGGCGAATGCTAGCATTCACCTTGTACACTTGCTGGAAAGCAGCCCCCACAGCCTCCACTTTCTCCTGCGGATTTTCGATTATGAAGAGGTCATCGTCCAACACGGCGTCATCTGGTCTATGCCTGCTGTCAGAAGTACGTCTCTGTTTTGTGTCGTCCTCTGGAGCTTAAGACACGGAAGGTCGTTTTGATCTTTTCTTCTGAATATCTTATTAATTTGTGGGAACATACTCGGGTCGATTGCGTTCACGGCCCGAATTTTGTTGTCCCAAAACAAACTAATGGACAACCTATAATTTTCTTTGATCAATTGGTTGATGTTTTTGATGGACGACTTCAGTGTCCTTATCTCCAGATCTCGTGCGTCAGTAAACCGTCTGTACAAGCGTTTTAGTCTTGTCAGTAAGCCACTCTTTTGTCTGTGTAATGCATCAATTGTCGCGTTACGGTACATGTCAGTTGCGTTATGTTCTTTGTATTTCGGTATTGTCCTGTTCATTGTTCGTTGAATTGTTTCGTCCATTTGTCCTAAGTATCTGTCAATTTCAGTATTTGTCATGTTCCTGTCATTTGGTGGGGATATACCATTTGATCGTAATTCGCTCAATAAGACGTTCGAGAAGCGTGGCCACCGCACCTTACTGTAATTGTAAGTATGCACCGGTACATACTCCTCCAACTCCATAAGCGCGTTTGGAAGTTGTATTACGGCGGCGAGTCCACAGTGGTCACTGTGGTACTCGATCGTTCTTAAACAATTTTTAGACCGATGGCCCACAGTATCAGTAATTGTTAGTCTTGCGTCTTTCAACAATAGATCCAGATAGGCACCACTTCTTGGAAACGATGGCCTGTCTGTAGCGAGAAGTTCAATGCGATACTCCGGGTTGTATCGATCCATCCAATTATACAGATGGTTACCACGAGGATTTTGTATTTGATTTCCCCAATCTATATGTTTGGCATTCAAATCACCAGCCAATATGTAGTAGTTTTCTTCCGAGCTCAATCTTAAGCATGCAAAAAGCTTTTCAAGCTCTATTATAAACTGTGTGGGCTGAGGTATTTCCGGTGCATAGGCAGCGATCACATACATTCGCTTCCCCTGTTGGAGATGAATGCATATGATGCATGCCTCTAACGTCCGAAATTTACGCACATCACTATTATATATTACCTTATGACTAATGCCTTTACGTATAAAGATTGCGACGCACCCTCCTTGAGTGGAGTTGGGTCGGTCTCTCCTTACGATATTGTAATTGTTGTTAGTCAATTTATGTTTCTGGTTAAGCTTAGTTTCGCTAGCCATAAACACATCTGGACTTATGTCTTTAAGCAATTGGAATAAATTCGCTGTACGTTCGGTTCTAATCAGTGAATTTACATTCACAGCTAGGATCTTAAAGGGCCTCTCCGGCAGCGCGCAACTCGGCAAAACAGAGTAGAGATAATCCACCCTAGTCGCCTGCTCCCTGATCTGGTTTGGAGGCCGTTCAACTGGCCCTGGATGGCCAGTAGAACGCCCATAATATCCGCCTGTGCCACCGCGCCTTAGGCACGGGGGCCTGTTGGGCGACCTTTTGTGTAGGCTGTACCGTGCTTCCCCTTCCTGACACCATTTGGGCGTAAGAAATTTGGGGGTTGACGGGCGTTGTTGTAGGAGGGCGCACTGTTGGACGCTTTTCTACCACTGTTTGCTTTGCTGCTTTATTGTTCTTTAAAAGCTGAAACGTCGGACATCCCCGATAATTAGCAGGGTGTCCGCGGCCTAGGCAGAGTACACATTTAAGCTGGGTCCTATCTTCGACCCGTTCCTTTCCTAACTTGCATTCATCTGCATTGTGGTTCTCTCCACACTTAACGCAGCGTGACTGCATTTTGCAGTTTGCTGCGGCGTGGCCGAACCTTTGGCAGCGCATGCATTGAAGCATATCGCCGCGCCTTTTTAATTTGTCCCAAGTTACAACCTGGTAGTTGAGGACGGATATACTCCTCAAACTATCCAGTTTGCTGCTGGGTGAGAGTTGAAAAAGGAAGAAGGGAAGACTCCGCTTCTCCCGCCTATCTCTAACTGTAGCGAACGGCTTGACCCCGATAAAGTCGAGATCGTCATTCGCTTTTTGGCGGAGTTCATTTAAGAGCACCTGTGGTTCCGTGCAGGAATCTATGCCCTTCAAAAGGACCGTTTGAAATTTTTCGGTTTTAGGGGTGAAACTAAAGAATTCAGTAGTAGTTTCTTTTAGCAACTCTTTAATTTTTTTGTGCTGTTCCAGTGCGAAGCACTGGATAGCATGCCTATCGTTATTTAATCTTTTAATAGTAAAATTTTGACCTATGGTCAACTTACATAGATTTATGGTATCCTGTAACTAAATTTTATAAGTATTTATGGGTGGCACCTTTTCTGTTTTCGTAATCGGCGGCTGTGGCTGCTGCTGCTGATACTGACTTTTCTGCTGCTGTTGATTCTGCTGCTTTTGAATCTGCTGCTGCTGTTTTTCTTGCGGTTGTTTTTGGGCTTGTGTCTGCTGCTGTTGCTGTTGTTGTTGTTTTTGCCGTTGTTATTTTGGCTGCTGCTGTGGTTGTTGTTTTTGTAATTGTTCTTTTTTCTGTTGTTGTTCTTTTTCGTCGAGTTCTTTTAGTTGCTTCGCTCGGCGCGCTTCTTGGCTGGCCTTAACATTGCTTTTTATCTTTTCGATTTCTGCCTCCAAAGCTTCAATTTGGGCGACCATTCTTTGTTCCTCGTCCTCCTCAGATGATGCCTCTGATGTGGAGAGGTTCACGAAGGCAGTACTATCGCCCGTCGTGAAGTGCCCTTCTCCTTCCTCAGACATATATGCTATACCCTCTTCGGGTGAAGTGTCTAGCTGGGTTTGTCTTGCTGCCTCTGACGTCTCGTCTATATCGGACGTATGCACCCCAGCTGGCAGCTTTGCTGAGGTGGCCGTGGATCTCCTCCTTACCAAATTTGGTGCGCACTTGATCCTCTTTCTGCGCTTTGGATTAGCATCGGATGATGTTGCCGTTGTTGTTATTGCTGTTGATGTTGTTGCTGCAGAATCACTGCTTGTACTTGGAACATCTTTCGATGTTCCCTCAGCTGATGCCATCGCTGGCCTCATTGGCCCTAGGACACCTTTCGATGCCCCGGTGCTTAAACTCCTCCTCCTTTAGGCAGCGATCACATACATTCGCTTCCCCTGTTGGAGATGAATGCATATGATGCATGCCTCTAACGTCCGAAATTTACGCACATCACCATTATATATTACCTTATGACTAATGCCTTTACGTATAAAGATTGCGACGCACCCTCCTTGAGTGGAGTTGGGTCGGTCTCTCCTTACGATATTGTAATTGTTGTTAGTCAATTTATGTTTCTGGTTAAGCTTAGTTTCGCTAGCCATAAACACATCTGGACTTATGTCTTTAAGCAATTGGAATAAATTCGCTCTACGTTCGGTTCTAATCAGTGAATTTACATTCACAGCTAGGATCTTTAAGGGCCTCTCCGGCAGCGCGCCCTTAACCTCTAAGTTGCATGAAGCTCGGCAAAACAGAGTAGAGATAATCCACCCTAGTCGCCTGCTCCCTGATCTGGTTTGGAGGCCGTTCAACTGGCCCTGGATGGCCAGTAGAACGCCCATAATATCCGCCTGTGCCACCGCGCCTTAGGCACGGGGGCCTGTTGGGCGACCTTTTGTGTAGGCTGTACCGTGCTTCCCATTCCTGACACCATTTGGGAGTAAGAAATTTGGGGGTTGACGGGCGTTGTTGTAGGAGGGCGAACTGTTGGACGCTTTTCTACCACTGTTTGCTTTGCTGCTTTATTGTTTTTTAAAAGCTGAAACGTCGGACATCCCCGATAATTAGCAGGGTGTCCGCCGCCTAGGCAGAGTTCACATTTAAGCTGGGTCCTATCTTCGACCCGTTCCTTTCCTAACTTGCATTCATCTGCATTGTGGTTCTCTCCACACTTAACGCAGCGTGACTGCATTTTGCAGTTTGCTGCGGCGTGGCCGAACCTTTGGCAGCGCATGCATTGAAGCATATCGCCGCGCCTTTTTAATTTGTCCCAAGTTACAACCTGGTAGTTGAGGACGGATATACTCCTCAAACTATCCAGTTTGCTGCTGGGTGAGAGTTGAAAAAGGAAGAAGGGAAGACTCCGCTTCTCCCGCCTATCTCTAACTGTAGCGAACGGCTTGACCCCGATAAAGTCGAGATCGTCATTCGCTTTTTGGCGGAGTTCATTTAAGAGCACCTATGGTTCCGTGCAGGAATCTATGCCCTTCAAAAGGACCGTTTGAAATTTTTCGGTTTTAGGGGTGAAACTAAAGAATTCAGTAGTAGTTTCTTTTAGCAACTCTTTAATTTTTTTGTGCTGTTCCAGTGCGAAGCACTGGATAGCATGCCTATCGTTATTTAATCTTTTAATAGTAAAATTTTGACCTATGGTCAACTTACATAGATTTATGGTATCCTGTAACTCCATTTTATAAGTATTTATGGGTGGCACCTTTTCTGTTTTCGTAATCGGCGGCTGTGGCTGCTGCTGCTGATACTGACTTTTCTGCTGCTGTTGATTCTGCTGCTTTTGAATCTGCTGCTGCTGTTTTTCTTGCGGTTGTTTTTGGGCTTGTGTCTGCTGCTGTTGCTGTTGTTGTTGTTTTTGCCGTTGTTATTTTGGCTGCTGCTGTGGTTGTTGTTTTTGTAATTGTTCTTTTTTCTGTTGTTGTTCTTTTTCGTCGAGTTCTTTTAGTTGCTTCGCTCGGCGCGCTTCTTGGCTGGCCTTAACATTGCTTTTTATCTTTTCGATTTCTGCCTCCAAAGCTTCAATTTGGGCGACCATTCTTTGTTCCTCGTCCTCCTCAGATGATGCCTCTGATGTGGAGAGGTTCACGAAGGCAGTACTATCGCCCGTCGTGAAGTGCCCTTCTCCTTCCTCAGACATATATGCTATGCCCTCTTCGGGTGAAGTGTCTAGCTGGGTTTGTCTTGCTGCCTCTGACGTCTCGTCTATATCGGACGTATGCACCCCAGCTGGCAGCTTTGCTGAGGTGGCCGTGGATCTCCTCTTTACCAAATTTGGTGCGCACTTGATCCTCTTTCTGCGCTTTGGATTAGCATCGGATGATGTTGCCGTTGTTGTTATTGCTGTTGATGTTGTTGCTGCAGAATCACTGCTTGTAATTGGAACATCTTTCGATGTTCCCTCAGCTGATGCCATCGCTGGCCTCATTGGCCCTAGGACACCTTTCGATGCCCCGGTGCTTAAACTTCTCCTCCTTTAGGCAGCGATCACATACTTTCGCTTCCCCTGTTGGAGATGAATGCATATGATGCATGCCTCTAACGTCCGAAATTTACGCACATCACCATTATATATTACCTTATGACTAATGCCTTTACGTATAAAGATTGCGACGCACCCTCCTTGAGTGGAGTTGGGTCGGTCTCTCCTTACGATATTGTAATTGTTGTTAGTCAATTTATGTTTCTGGTTAAGCTTAGTTTCGCTAGCCATAAACACATCTGGACTTATGTCTTTAAGCAATTGGAATAAATTCGCTCTACGTTCGGTTCTAATCAGTGAATTTACATTCACAGCTAAGATCTTAAAGGGCCTCTCCGGCAGCGCGCCCTTAACCTCTAAGTTGCATTAAGCTCGGCAAAACAGAGTAGAGATAATCCACCCTAGTCGCCTGCTCCCTGATCTGGTTTGGAGGCCGTTCAACTGGCCCTGGATGGCCAGTAGAACGCCCATAATATCCGCCTGTGCCACCGCGCCTTAGGCACGGGGGCCTGTTGGGCGACCTTTTGTGTAGGCTGTACCGTGCTTCCCCTTCCTGACACCATTTGGGCGTAAGAAATTTGGGGGTTGACGGGCGTTGTTGTAGGAGGGCGAACTGTTGGACGCTTTTCTACCACTGTTTGCTTTGCTGCTTTATTGTTTTTTAAAAGCTGACACGTCGGACATCCCCGATAATTAGCAGGGTGTCCGCCGCCTAGGCAGAGTTCACATTTAAGCTGGGTCCTATCTTCGACCCGTTCCTCTCCTAACTTGCATTCATCTGCATTGTGGTTCTCTCCACACTTAACGCAGCGTGACTGCATTTTGCAGTTTGCTGCGGCGTGGCCGAACTTTTGGCAGCGCATGCATTGAAGCATGTCGCCGCGCCTTTTTAATTTGTCCCAAGTTACAACCTGGTAGTTGAGGACGGATATACTCCTCAAACTATCCAGTTTGCTGCTGGGTGAGAGTTGAAAAAGGAAGAAGGGAAGACTGCGCTTCTCCCGCCTATCTCTAACTGTAGCGAACGGCTTGACCCCGATAAAGTCGAGATCGTCATTCGCTTTTTGGCGGAGTTCATTTAAGAGCACCTGTGGTTCCGTGCAGGAATCTATGCCCTTCAAAAGGACCGTTTGAAATTTTTCGGTTTTAGGGGTGAAACTAAAGAATTCAGTAGTAGTTTCTTTTAGCAACTCTTTAATTTTGTTGTGCTGTTCCAGTGCGAAGCACTGGATAGCATGCCTATCGTTATTTAATCTTTTAATAGTAAAATTTTGACCTATGGTCAACTTACATAGATTTATGGTATCCTGTAACTCCATTTTATAAGTATTTATGGGTGGCACCTTTTCTGTTTTCGTAATCGGCGGCTGTGGCTGCTGCTGCTGATACTGACTTTTCTGCTGCTGTTGATTCTGCTGCTTTTGAATCTGCTGCTGCTGTTTTTCTTGCGGTTGTTTTTGGGCTTGTGTCTGCTGCTGTTGCTGTTGTTGTTGTTTTTGCCGTTGTTATTTTGGCTGCTGCTGTGGTTGTTGTTTTTGTAATTGTTCTTTTTTCTGTTGTTGTTCTTTTTCGTCGAGTTCTTTTAGTTGCTTCGCTCGGCGCGCTTCTTGGCTGGCCTTAACATTGCTTTTTATCTTTTCGATTTCTGCCTCCAAAGCTTCAATTTGGGCGACCATTCCTTGTTCCTCGTCCTCCTCAGATGATGCCTCTGATGTGGAGAGGTTCACGAAGGCAGTACTATCGCCCGTCGTGAAGTGCCCTTCTCCTTCCTCAGACATATATGCTATACCCTCTTCGGGTGAAGTGTCTAGCTGGGTTTGTCTTGCTGCCTCTGACGTCTCGTCTATATCGGACGTATGCACCCCAGCTGGCAGCTTTGCTGAGGTGGCCGTGGATCTCCTCTTTACCAAATTTGGTGCGCACTTGATCCTCTTTCTGCGCTTTGGATTAGCATCGGATGATGTTGCCGTTGTTGATATTGCTGTTGATGTTGTTGCTGCAGAATCACTGCTTGTAATTGGAACATCTTTCGATGTTCCCTCAGCTGATGCCATCGCTGGCCTCATTGGCCCTAGGACACCTTTCGATGCCCCGATGCTTAAACTCCTCCTCCTTTGTTCGTTTTCCCAACCAATAAAGTTTACCAATTCACGGTTGTGAAAAAAAGCTGATAAAGTTCTGATGCCCGGCTGGGAGTCGAATTGGCGACCCTCGGATTCTCGGTCAGCCACTCTACTACTGTGCTACTGCACCACTTATGAAATCTTGATTTAATTTAGAACTTAAGCTCACACACGAAATTTAATTTGGAAAAACTGGGAAGCCGAAAACGTGTTAACACCTCCACATTACGAGATCGACTGTCGGTGTATCTGAATACACCTATATGACGCACGGTGAAAACCATATACGTAAATATATAACTACCAAAGCATCCTTTTACATTCTTTTATTAGAGTTATTTAATAATCTGATTTACATCCAAAAGAATATGCAACCTTAACATTAATTGTTCAGTATTAAACTCACCACGGTATCAAGTACGATTGGCATAGAAGGGAAGGAAGGGTTGCAAATGATTCACCTGGATGCATAGGATGTAAAGTTCACTGTTCTCGACGTCGAAATGTTTTCCTTCGTGATCAGTGTTTTGTTGCGGTCACCTGAACAATTAAAAAGGGAATATTATATAAATAATATTATATAGGTAATATCAATTATAAACGATTTTTTTGTTACCTGCGTGTGGTGTTTGGACAAAGGTCCCAAAGCCTAGGTTCTATACCAATGTTTTTGATCGTATCAAAGTCACTGGGACGCGCCAATAAAAACAACTGGCCTCTGGTTTTCTTCGGCGCTTATTAGTACGCAAATATACAGGTAATTTGAACCTGACCAAACTCGGGTTTTTTCACCGCTTCTACCAATGTTGCCGAGGCGACGATGCATCTTTGTGACACCACGACAAACGGGTATACCCTTGAGGCCTTGACGTCTGTATACACACCACTATTGAAACCGAGCGATACTATTTTTCCTCCAGAATCGACACAATATCCGACACGATAATGCGTGACAATATCTGGACGGTTTCCAGAATTAAAGGCCGCGTATGCGATTACTAATAACCGTGCAATATTCCTTTATTGCATAATTCCAGTCTGAAAATAACCCGCAGTATCCTTTGATAAGCAGTGATGGATTCGCACTTCAATCTCGATCAACAAGTATCCAATTTTGTTGGAATTCTTGTTCGAATTTCAGTTCTTCGGTTCTGTTGGTTTGGTGTTGGTCTATTTCGATTTAAGTCTGGAATTTCTTGGACGCAATGGATATAAAGGAAAAAGACCACATCTACCTCGTTGATGGTTTTGGCTGGCATTGTTTTTTTTATTGATTATGAATTCGAGTCTCACATTGATATTTTAATGGCTGACGAGAACATGGTTCGTTGATTCAAAGCTAGATGCCGCCGATTTAAGTACTTATGTTGGTACAGTTTTACACGAGTGTTCCTCGTGTGAGGGATATATTTTTTTTTTGGTTGGCTCTTCTAAATGAAACGATTAAGCCGTTGGATGGGCTGATGGTCGAATGCGCCGAATGGCTCCATTTGTAATAGGTATTCTTGGCTTGTTTAGAACTAAACAACTCACCTTTGCTCAGCTCAGCTCATCCACTGAATCGTATCGTCATCATCCACATCTCCTGAAACAAAAAAAATCTAGACCGCCATCAAGCCATCTGCTTGAAAGAAAAACCTTTTCTATATACCATGATGGTTCAAAGTACTAATTTTTTTGTCTTTTATTTAAAAAAGATAAGGATGCGATTCGGGTTTCAAAATACAATAAACAATTATTTTTTTTGATAGTTAACGCAAAAATATTTAAACAAAGTATATAATAATAAATAAACAAATACCACTTAGCTGTGAGGAATTTTTTTTTTGTTTACCAATGTATGAATACACCTATATCTATATTTCCCTTTTATTTGTTTTATGTATTTTTTTTTTTTTTTTTTTTTTATTTTTCTTAAAAATATTATTGGTCTATGGGGATATTCAGCGACCCTATCAAAATGAACTCAATCTGGACGAGTGCGATTCCTATCCCCTAGAGCCTCCCAGGTAATTGAAACACAATTATGGAAATAATGATTACCATCAATCCTAACCACAAATAAACTTAATAGTTTCCTCTCAACCAAGGATATTCACACATTTGAAGTAAGCTTTAAAACTCTAATTATGTAAAAATTATATTGAATCCGATGCATGAAATTAGCTAAATCATCATCATATCAAGGTTATTTGTAATTAATACTAATTAAATTTAAAAAAATTAGTTTAATGTTTCCACAGTATATATGTATGCAGTGCGTCAGCGCAAGGTGTAGGTAGCATACAAGAATAGGTAGGCATATATAATTATATAGGACATCAGCATATAATTCTGGGTCAACTTCTGTTTTGTCCAACCTTGGATGTTTAGCGTTCCACTGTTTTTGAATCAATTCTTAATTTTTCAACTTATAAAAAAGGGTGGCGATCTCGACTTTTAAAGTGATCGTCGATCATCGCCAAGCCAAATATATGTATGTACCCAATTAGATTTCCTTGTTTGTATGGGATTTCCTTTTACCAGATAACGACTTTGCGCTGATCAGTTTTACCGTACCGCAATATAAAAAAAATGTTCACACCTTTACTATGCGCTTCGGAAATTATGAGCTTTTCTTTTCTTTATATATTTGAATTTAATTATTACATTTTTCTTACGTTAGTTTGTAAAAATTAATTTGCTCAAATCTTAATTCCCCTTAATTCTAATAATGTTTAAAAGAAAAACCATTATATATTTTTCTTTGATTTATTCAAATCTATGTTTGAACTACGCGGTCTTGTGGATCAAGCTAATAGTTATGGGTCTCTGCTACTAGGTTTCACTTATTATAGATCCTAAACTCAAAAAAATCGATCCGGCGAATTCGACCATCAGCCCATCCAACGTCTTAATCGTTTCATTTAGAAGAGCCAACCAAAAAAAATATATCCCTCACGGCATACACCCCTCGGCATAAAGAGCCGAGGAACACCCGTGTAAAACTGTACCAACATTAGTACATAAATCCGCGGCATCTAGCTTTGAATCAACGAACCATGTTCTCGTCAGCCATTAAAATATCAATGTGAGACTCGAATTCATAATCAATAAAAAAAAACAATGCCAGCCAAAACCATCAACGGGGTAGATGTGGTCTTTTTCCTTTATATCCATTGCGTCCAAGAAATTCCACATTTAAATCGAGATAGACAAACACCAAACCAACAGAACCGAAGAACTGAACTTCGAAAATGAATTAAAAAAAAAATGGATACTTGTTGATCGGGATTGAAGTGCGGATCCATCACTGCTTATCAAAGGATACTGCGGGTTATTTTCAGACTGGAATTATGCAATAAAGGAATATTGCACGGTTCTTAGTAACGCCATACGCGGCCTTTAATCCTGGAAACCGTCCAGATTTTGTCAGGCATTATCGTGTCGGAGATTGTGTCGATTCTGGAGGAAAAATAGTATCGCTCAGTTTCAATAGTGGTGTGTATACAGACGTCAAGGCCTCAGGGTATACCCGTTTGTCGTGGTGTCACAAAGATACATCGTCGCCTCGGCAACATTGGTAGAAGCGGTGAAAAGACCCGAGTTTGGTCAGGATCAAATTACCTGTATATTTGCCTACTAATAGCGCCGAAGAAATCCAGAGGCCAGTTGTTTTTATAGGGGCCTCCCAGTGAAATTGATAGATCAAAATCATTGGGATGGAACCTAGGCTTTGAAACCTTTGTCCAAACACCCATCGCAGGTAACAAAAAAATCCTTTATTATTGCTATTGCCTATATAATATTATTTATATAATATTCCCTTTATAATTATTCAGGTGACCGCAACAATATGTATGTGCTGAGATCGATAACTGGGCCGAAACTCGTAAAAAAAATGCCAGCATATCAAGGTCGTTTACCAAAAGTCATGAAAAAGACCCCTAAATAGTAAAAAAAATCATATTTTTTGTTAGAAAAGTGTTAGAAACGAGAGCTCCGCGGATTATGTTGTAAACACATTATATGTATCTGCTGAGATCGATTACTGGGCCGGAACTCATAAAAAAATGCCAGCATATCAAGGTCGTTTACCAAAAGACATGAAAAAGACCCCTAAATGGTAAAAAAATCATATTTTTTGTTAGAAAAGCGTTCGAAACGGAAAATCCGCGGATTATGTAGTAAGCACATTATATGTATATGCTGAGGTCGATAACTGAGCTGGAGCTCGTAAAAAATTGCCAGCATCTCAAGGTCGCCTACCAAAAGACATGAAAAGACCCCCAAATAGTAAAAAAAATCATATTTTTTGTTACAAAAGCGTTAGAAACGGGAACTCCGTGGATTATGTAGTAAACAGATTATATGTATCTGCAGAGGTCAATAACTGGTCTGGAACTCGTAAAAAAATGCCAGCATCTCAAGGTCATTTACCAAAAGTCATGAAAAAGCGCCCTAAATAGTAAAGAAATTCTAATTTTTTGTTAGAAACGCGTTAGAAACGGGAACCCCGCGGACTATGTAGTATATACATTATATGTATATCCTGAGGTTGATAAATGGGCTGGAACTAAAAAAGAAATGCCAGCATCTCAAGGTCGTTTACCAAAAGTCATGAAAAAGACCCCTAAATAGTAAAAAAAAAAATGTATTTTTTGTTAGAAAAGCGTTAGAAAATTGTATTTTTTGTTAGAAAAGCGTTAGAAACGGGAAGTCCACGGATTATGGTGTGAGCACATTATTTGTATCTGCTGAGGTCAATTACTGAGCTGGAGGTCGTAACAAAATGCCAGCATCTCAAGGTCGCTTACCAAAAGACATGAAAAAGACCCCAAAATAGTAAACAAAAAATCATATTTTTTGTTACAAAGGCGTTAGAAACGGGAATTCCGCGGATTATGTAGTAAACAGATTATATGTATCTGCTGAGGTCGATAACTGGTCTGGAACTCGTAAAAAAATGCCAGCATCTCAAGGTCGTTTACCAAAAGTCATGAAAAAGACCACTAAATAGTAAAAAAAATCATATTTTTTTGTTAGAAAAGCGTTATAAGCGGAAACGCCACGGATTATATAGTATTCACATTACACGTACATGCTGATATCGCTAACTAGGCTGAAACTCGTACAATAATGCCAGCATCTCAAGGTCGTTTACTAAAAGTCATGAAAAAGCCCCTAGATATTAAAAAAAATTATATTTTTTGTTAGAAAAGCGTTAGAAACGGGAACTCGGTGGATTATGTAGTAAACATATTATATGTATAGGCTGAAATCGATAACTGGGCTGGAACTCGTTAAAAAATGCCAGCATCTCAAGGTCGTTTATCAAAAGTCGTTATAAAGGGCTTCAAGAATTTCGAAAAAAGTCGTAATTTTCGCTAGAATAGTGTTAGAAATAGAAAATTTCAGGATTATATTGGAAACAAATTCAGTTAATGCATTTAAATGGAAAAATGAGATTCTGCTATCACAAGTTGCATTTTTTTAGGATTTTTTGCATAGCAAGTTTTTTTTTTAATGTAAATTTTATATTTTGTTTTTATTTTTATTCAACTTGGATATGACAGAATTATTTTTTAAGTATGAGGAACTCTTAGGGAAGTGTACTTACACCGTAAAAAAATATTTGTATATGATATTTTGTGAAATGATATGCTGGCGTTAAGTTAGCATCACACTTTTTTAATTGAAGTTTTTTCGGCGAAATCAAGCAGAACTATTTTGGAAAATTATAAGAAACTATAGAACTCATGTACATGCGATAAGAACTCCAAAAAAATTGAGATGCTGACACTTGTTATGCTAACTTCACGGACACATAAATGCAGCGTACTTTCAATGGCCCATGCATTAACAGTATGTGACACAGTTCCTTCTTTTGTTGGACACGGTAAAGTGATAGCATGGAGTACTTGGAATTCATTGCCCGAATTAACTCAAGCTTTACAGAATTTGATATGTGTGTCGAGAGATTCACAATACTTTTATACGATCATACAAGTACGAGCACCAATATTAATAAAACCCGGAAATAAGTTATTTTCCAGAACAAGTTTACTGCAAAGAATTCCACACACGTTAGACGCACTAAAGCAACACGTAAAGAGAGCCGTATAACAGGGTTGCTACATCTGGGGCAGACATTGATTCCAAGCCCTGTACTACCTCCTGTAACAAGTTGGGGTTGGACAAAAGTGAACGATTGCCTTTATGTTCCGGAGTGGGTAAGTATTCCTGAAGTAGCTAAGGCATGTACAGAGCTAATTCGTTGTGGTTGTAAGAAGGGCTGCCAAAAAAATTGCAAATGCAAATGCAAAAAAAAAATCTTAAAAAAAGAATGTTTTCCCATTTAAAATTTTCTAAAAAATTAAAGAGTTGCAACCATCTTGTTTTTACATTAAAGAATTAATAAGAGCATAGAAAACTAAAATCAAAATTAGTACTTCATTACAGTAAATTTTGAACAAAAAATGATTAAATTTTTTTTTTTCAAAATTTTGAGTTGGACTCAAGTTTTTCGACAACTGTTAACTGTAGAAACTTAACTTATATACAAAATTAAAGAATGTATTTCTAGCTTTAAAAAAGCTATAGCACAGTATTGTAAGTGTTCCGTTGATTTTTAATATATTTTTTACATTGTAAGTATTTTCTTTTATAAATTTGCCGGCCCACCTAAAGGGGCGGGAGCTCGAAGCGGCCTAATATCTAAAAATCATTTTTTTAGCAATTACCAATGCTGAAAATTTGATGCTTTTATCACAAATCGCACAATCTGTGTGCAAAGCCGCCTGACTATTATTGATTCTGATGCGAACAATTGTGCGTACTATTAATAGTTGTAGTTGTCGGTTCCACATTTTGTTCAGTAAAAAATGAAACATAAAATTTTAGTTAATTTAAAAGTAAGGTTATAAACAGATGATAATTTTTTGTTTATTTTCGCAAGCAAGAACGTAGATGCATTCAAAAGGGACCATAGAACAATTTTTTTGATATACAATAACTATCCCCGTTCGGTCCGCGTCACTAATTACCTACTGTTTTTTTCACGTGATTTCTTTTGTTCTAGAATGATTTCATTTTATATATATTTTGTGATCATGAAAACAACAGTAAAATTTTTTTTTAATAAAAAGAGTTTTGTTGTAAAAAATAAAATGCACGACTGGATCGCACGTACTTGCTCTTATATTCACATAAGTATCGCATGCAAAACATGTCTATACATTTAAAGTCGTTTTTACTTAATTTTTTAAATACAAAAATTTTTTCTAAAAAAAAAATGGTGTGACAATTTAAACATTTATTAATATAAACATAAAATTAAATTTTAAAAAAATTATCCACACGTTTTCGAAATATTGTATAGTCAAAAAAAATATTTGTTTTCAAAAATCAAAACAAATATTTTTCGAAAATTTTGGTATGCTGTATTATTTATAATTGGAAGTACCTCCTATATAAAAATTTTAATCAAAATCCGTCGAGCGAAAGTCGAAAATCAAAACAATTTTTGTATTGTAGATACTAGGTATAGATACCATTAATAACAATATTTGTATCTAAACAAATGTCTGACCAAAATGTAGATTAACCAAAAGTAGTGCGCACACTTATTTAGAGCCATTTTCATGATAATTAAGATGATAAAACAATTTGTATGGTAAGTACAGTTATTTTTGGTGTACAAAAAAAAGGATTCAAAAATCTTGTCTCAAGTACCTTAACCGTTTAAATAGGTACAAAGTTTGAAGAAAATCGCTGCAGCCGCTTAGGCTGTCGATCGATCTACAGACAGACACACCGAATTGCGGACCCACTTTTTTAGTGTTCTCCATCATCGTAATGTCAAATTTGATTAAAATCTCGAGTTCGATTTTTTTTTCAAATACAAAACTTGCCCTATATCCCAAGTACAAAGGAGAATAATTGAACAATTTGGTAAGTAGATATTAACAGGTAAAACAACAAAGCGGTTCAAATAAAATAAAATGCACGACTGGATCGCACGTACTTGGTCCTATGTTCCATTACATTATATGTAAAATATTCCTAATAGAAACGGCTAAATGTATTTTTAAAGTCGCTTTTTTAATTAATTTTTTATATATGAACATTTTAGATATTTGACAATATAAATTAAAAACAAAATTTCAGAAAAAATCGTCCACCCGTTTTAAGAATATTGAATTAAGAAAAATATATATTTTTTTTTCAAAAATCCAAAAAAAAAACATTTTGCGCACATTTTGAAATGCAGTATTATTTAGAATTTTTATAAAAAAATTGATCGAAATCCGTTGAGCCGTTTATGAGAAAGTCGAAAATGAATAAAACGGTGTATAGCAGGTACCGTTAATAACAAAATATTAAAAAAAAAAGTTTTGGCCAAAATGTAGAGGATACCCAAAGTAGTGCACACACTAATTTTCATTAAATTCGTTAGAGACGTTTTTGAGATAATTAAGATGGAAGAAAATTTTTTATGGCAAGTACCGTTATTTTTGGCTCTAAAATAACGATTAAAAAATTTTTTTTGGATAATCACATAAAACGCTTAAGTACCAAGTTTGAAGAAAATCGCTTCAGCCGTTTAGATTTTCTCCGCATTAGTTCAGCCGCCATCCCTGGAGATAAATCTGAGACACCAACCAGTTCTAGTCTCAGAAAATCGCGCCACACATCTTTCCTATACTTCTTTCTCTTCTTCCACAGGATGTCCGCGCTGTGTTAAGAAAAACATATAAAAGGGTATTCATAATCCCTTGAGCGCGTGCAAAGTTATAAAAAAAAAAAAGACTGTAGAGAGTTGTACAGATAGACAGAAACACGGAATTGCGGGACCCATTTTTTTGGTGTTCTCTATCATCGTAATGTCTACTTTGATTAAAATCTAGAGTTAGATTTTTTTCCAAATGCAAAATGCGCCCTATAGTAAATAGTAAATCGCAAGTAAAAAAAGAAAATATAACAAAATTATAGAGTGATGTAATAGGAAACCCAGGAACAGATTTCATTCAAAATCAAATTTTGTATACCTATACCTACAAAGAAAAAGAACTTAAGAATTCGACGGTTCCACGAACGAAAAGATTTCATGTATCCTTTTTATTTGACTAAATCATCACATCTCAAGTATCAGTTTTTTCACAAAAAAAAAGAACTTATGAATTCCATGATTCCATGTAATTGGTGATTTCATTACAAATCTTCATCGAAAATGAGTGCACCTACTTACCTGATAGAGCAAGCTCATGTTTAATTCATTATGGGATTCCCCAGAAAATTCATTGTATAATACTTCTTTTCCTTGAGGAAAAATCTACTTTTTTCAGTATTTTTGAACATTTCCCACTAGGTATTCTCATTTTCTGTTAAAAAGCTTCAACCGGAGAAAAATTGGCATTACTGCAACTTTTGTAAATATATCTATATGTATGTGTCTGTTTTATTCTTCTTATTTCTTATTAGGTAGGTAGGTATTCTTATTTTAAATTGTCCTTGAACTCAAATGCATTTACATCAGCTGGTTGTGCAAGGTCATTTGCGACCGAATCTCAGCGGAGAAAATATTATACATACATACATATTAATATCAATATATGTACCTCGTAGATTTATAATTTTATAAGATTTAAAATAGGTACCCAATAAATGCTTGTACCTTTTTTTATTTATTTGCAACGTAGGTACCTAAAACTATTTTTCCATTTATGTATGCAGGTACCTATTACCTTCCTAATTAACATAATTAAAATCCATAAACTAGATTTAAATATACATTTGTTCCTAGGTACCTATGTAACTATTCCTTCAGTCGTACATTCGACAATTTACTAAGAACCAAGGTAATTTTAGCTATAAATATATCTGCGTTAAACCTCTATATGATAACTACCTATCTTCTAATAGCTTCAATGCTTATCTACATTGAAGTTAGTTGTAAGTAACAATAGCAAGTTCCTATGATCAAATCGTGCATTTTATTATTATAAGAATTTGCTCTAAGGAGCTAGGTAGGTACATATTTTGATCAAAAAAAATTATCATTATACCTATTTAAAAGTTTATTAACTCAAGGAATGTATGTATGTAGTACTTGTTCATACAATATAGTATTTTGAAATGTGTAGGTGTATTAAGGACGCTTTACGTTTATATTCATTTGCATCATCTTCTGCAAAAAAAGAGGAAACAAAATCATACTTGTGCGATAGAGAGCGAAGACCAAAATGGAGATCATCTTCATGTACGAAGATTATAGAAAGTATGAATCTAAAGATTACAGATTATGGTGAAGAGAACATGTTCATCTTCACTATAGCATTTTCATCTGTTCCATAATTTGTTCCGTTCAGGTAACGAATTTTCAAGTTTTTTTCTACTATTTCACCGCAGTTTGCTTTAAAACAACGAAAATAGCGAACATTTTCTTCTCAAAACTACATACCTGAACGCTAAGAATATGTGATTGTGAGATGTGTCAAGAAAGTTATAGCAGAGTCTGAGTAAGTTATTAGTGTGTACACTGTCTTACTTTTATGTTTGTTTTATATTATGGCCCCACTCTACTTTTCTTCACGGCTGCAAATGCAGATCCATGTAAAGGCTGCTTTAATCACACAATCATTTTTTATTCTACCAACACGAACAGCAATAATTTATTAATCGTACAGTACCTACATACATACAAGTTATATACGCTCCAAGATGCACTCCAGCAACAGAGACAAATCTTCAGCATGATAAGAATGACATCATGTTCAACAAACCAAAATTAGATAACGCAGCCGCAACAAAGTAAAAAGATAGCCAATCCTCCTAAATATTGAAATAAAAGATAACATAGCACATGCAACAAGATAGCAAATCCTCATAAATATTGTAATAAAAGATAGCATAGCGCATGCAACAAAGCAACAAGATAGCTAATCCTCATAGATTCTTAAATAAAAGATAACATAGCACATGCAGTTTTAACAATAAAGATAACGAAATTGTAGATATAAATAGCACCTAAATAAAATATTGTTTGTTAGAAATAAGTAAGTTTGTAGTCTTCGAGGTACTCTCGCCCTTGGTTACAAGACTAAATAAATAAATTTTTAAAAAGAAAAAACTCATAGTTTTTATTAAAACAAATCTGGCGCAGTAGGTAGGATAGAGTTAAATTGATCCTATCCTGTAAAAATCTACAATCCGTTACGGTACAGTGAATTTAATTTTCAAATAAAAGTTTTCCTGCGAAAAAGTTTAAACGAATATTTGAATTAAT
This sequence comes from Philhelius pedissequus, assembly GCA_910595825.1. Classification (NCBI taxonomy): domain Eukaryota; kingdom Metazoa; phylum Arthropoda; class Insecta; order Diptera; family Syrphidae; genus Philhelius; species Philhelius pedissequus. The sequence goes on from OU343160.1 coordinate 151,424,383, forward strand.
AACAAAATCGGAACCGCGACATCCTTAATTATTTCAGTGAAAAACCGTACCAACATTGACGGAATACATTTAAATAATTTAAATCAATTCAATGAACTAGAGACAGAATCCTTAGCGAAAATAAAGATTTTAAATCTGTTCAGTGAATCCTGATTAGTCCATTACTCAACCAACGCATATGGTGTATGTCAGAAAGTCCATAGAGGAAAACTAATCAAAACAAACAGTAGATTAAGTGAAAATAAAAATTGAAAATAAAGAAGTAAATAAAAACAAAAATAAATCGTCATCCGAGCCCCGACTTCAGAAGAATAGATGTTCAGAAAATTAAAAAATAAGAAGTGGATTAAAACTAACAACAGTCATACTGACGAAGAATCATCATCAGGAGAAGAAGCAGATCAACATTTATTCAATATTAGAAACCAGAAAATACCTGAAAACATCAGTAAGAATAATTGTAAGCTAGAAAATAATAAATTTGAAAATTTTGAAAATAATAAATTAAAAATTAATATTGAAAATAATTTTGGTGGTGAAAAAACTATAGCAGAAAATAAAAATAAAAGTGAGTTGAAATTAGAAATCAATTATCAGAATACTAACAAAATGTCCTTAGAAAATAATGATCAAGGTACAGCCAAGAAGAGCTTAGCGCTCGACCCTCTGAAATATATAGAGAAGTTAAGTCCTTTCGATGGAAGGACAGAAGATTTATACACATTTCTTGCAAATGTTGACGGAATTATTCCAATCTTGAATGAATATGATAATCAGAGCCAAATCATGTGCATTAATATCCTTAAATCGAAATTCATAAGAAAAGCTAAACGCTGCATTGAGATACACCCTCACTTACAGAAATGGACCGACATCAAAGCGATTTGACCTCTAATTTTGGCGGCTTTAAAAATAGCATACAGTTGTATGAAGAACTTAGACAGATATATTTTAGAGGCAATATCCTTAGATTTTATAATGACATTCAAAAAACACTTTGTAATCTTAATCAAAAAAGTGTACAAGAAGATACAACACATGAAGTAGATAGTAATAATTTAACGGCTTTAAATATTTTTAAAGAAAAACTTACAGTACGTACGCGTACAATAATTTTTGCTCTCAAGCCTACCAGCTTACAAGAAGATTTACATCAGCTAACTGAAGCCGGTTTTGATAATTCAAATCCCTTTGAAGAAAGACAACGAAAACGTCAGATGAATAATAGAAACTTCCAACCTAAACTTTACATCCCACAACAATACAATAATAATTCTTTTAGACCTCAGAGTAATTTTCAGAATAATTCTCAGAATAATTCAGAACAATTTAGAAATAATTTTAATAACAACTTTAGACAGAACAATTTAAGACAACCCTACAATCACTTTAATAATCATAATAACTTTTGACCCCCATTCCAAAATAATCGTAACCCTAATAGAAACTATAATAATCAAGGAAATGAGCCCATGGAAGTCGATCCAGGTTCGAGCCAATTCAGGAGGAATCCTAATCTATGCAATAGGCAGGTAAACTACAATAGAAATGTAAGCCCAAAAACTGATCCTGCGGGATACGTAGAAACAAATACTAATATTAATAATGACCCTGCGGGATATCCAAAAACAAATAATGAAACAAAAAATTTTCAAGTACTAGCCTCGGATTGCCTTTTGTTCGGATAGAAAAAGCAGGCAGGATATTAAGATTGCTAATCGACACAGGAGCGACGAATAGTATATTAAACGAGAAAGACGCTCCTCAAAATCTAATTAAAACCATTAAACAATTAGAACCATTAAAAATTAATACCGTAGGAAACCCAATCTTAGTTGAAAAAGAAGTACTCCTACCAAAAGAAAAATTCATTTGGAAAGTTAATGAAGAATGTTTATTTCAGTTAATGACTTTCAGTGAGAGCTTTAACGGCATCATTGGCAACAACATTCTTATACCAAACAATGAAAAAATTAGACCATATATTTCTTCTAAAAAGCATAGCTGATTCGTTCTTGGCAAAAAATAAAAAACTATACGTGTTTTTTGTGGACTTTAAAGCTGCATTCGATACGATAGACAGAAATGCCCTAATGTTCAAATTGTTTGGTTTGGGAATGACACTTAAGTTTGGCCGTGTTCTACAGAACTTATACATGGATACCACAGCAGCAGTGTGGGATGGTGAAGATATATCCGAATGGTTTCAAACTAGAACAGGTGTTAGACAAGGATGCACACTCAGCCCAAGTTTATTCTCACTCTTTATTGAGGACATTATCGGTATTCTACCAGGAGGTATTGAATATGCTGGAATCCTCATCAAAGCTCTACTTTTTGCAGATGATATTGTTATGCTCGCATACTCGCCAGAATCACTTCAACTAATGATTAACAAATTAAGCGCATATTGTACGTTATGGAAACTAGTAGTTAACCTGGAAAAGTCGAAGATCATGATATTCAAGGGTGGCGGTGGTAGATTGAGCTCAAGAGAACAATGGACTTACAACAATGAATCTGTCGAAGTTGTTAAGGATTATAAATATCTTGGTGTCTACATAACAAAGAACTTGAGTATGGAAAAACATCTCTCTGAAAAATTAGCGAAGGCGAAAACTGCAATTAATACCGCATGGAAGAATATCTTTAGTAACAGGCATATATCACATAGTGTTAAATACAAAGTGTTTGAATCGGTGTCCCAATCCACATTGTTGCATGCGGCCCAAGTATGGGGTGCAAAAAAATACGAAACTGCTGAAAAATTACTTAGATTTTATTTGAAGCGCATATTTCGACTTCCCCAAAATGCGCCAAATTACATGGTAATGTTAGAGTCGGGCATCCCTCCAATGTTTATTAAAACATTAAAATTGAATGTTGATTACATCATTAAGGTATTGAATATGCCGGATTTTCGCCTACCAAAAAAAGCTGCTCTTCAAGCAATACGTAGCAGATCTGGATGGTTTAAGGATTGGCTCGATCTGGCCCAAGAAGCTAATGTAGAATTAAATCTTAATGACTTGAACTCATGGAAACCAGCACTATACAAACTGATCTCAGATTTAGATGACCGTATAAGAGTAAGGTATGCGGAGGAAGCAGCAGATTCAATGCACAGAATGATATACAGTAAACTGAACCATAATTTGAACGAAAAAAATTATTTTAGAGATGACCACTCCATTGAAGAAATATCAACCATGTTCAGGATGAGAGGTGAATTACTGAATCTTAATTATGTACCGCATCGTGAGGATTTACCTATCTTTTGTGAAATATGTAATATGGATGAGAGAGAAGATATTTTTCATTTTCTTGGTAGATGTCCAATACTAAGGGAAACACGAAGACATATATTTGGTAAAGATTTTTTATCCGAAGAGGTGATTTTAGGATACTTAAATGAAATGAATGTACCCAAAATGTACAAATTTTGTAAAATTGCACTAGTGTATAGAAATAGAATTTTAAGTGAAAATTTTTGAAACTGAATTAATACTTAAATTGGCTTATAAATTTGTAATCAAAAGCTATAATTGTCAATCTGGCAGACGGCAAATGCCATGCTATATTGTATGTACATAATTTTGTTACTAATATTTAATACAGAATAAAAACAATCTATCTTTTTATCTATCAATGAAAAAATTGACTGTGCAATTAAAATATTAGAACTAAACCTAACTAAAATAACAATCTTTTTTTATGAAACAGATGAACGTGATTATTCCATGTAGATAAATCACTTAAATGGCTTAAAGCCTCACGACACTATTTTGGACGAATTTGAAAAGAAAAATATAGACCACATGAATTCAGAAGAGAAAAAAATTCTACTTCAAACTTTAAACGAATATTCAGACGTATTCTTCCACAAAGGCGATGATCTCACTTTTACATCACACGTTAAACATAAGTTACCAGTTCAGGATAATTCTCCTTTTTTCACTAGAATCTATAGATATCCTGAAATACACAAATTGAAGTAAACGACCAGATTCAAGAACTATTGGATCAAGGTATCATTAAACATTTAACTTCTCCCTATAATGCTCCGATTTGGAATGTACCTAAGAAAACAGATAAGATAGGCAATAAAGAATGGCGAATAGTAATAGACTATAGAAAACTAAACAAGATTACAAAAGAAGATAAATTCCCGATCCCACTCATAAACGATATTTTAGATAAGATGGGACGTGCAAACTATTTTTCAACACTAGACCTAACGAAAGGCTTTTACCAAATTGAAATTGATCCTGAAGACCGAGAAAAAACAGCTTTCAGTACTCTATCAGGCCATTACGAATGGATGCGTATGCCATTCGGTTTAAAAAATGCACCCGCAACATTTCAGCGGATGATGAATGAAGTTTTAGGCGATAACATTTGCAAAATATGCTACGTATACCTAGACGACATTATTATTTTCTCAGCTTCCCTTCAAGAGCATATGTACCACTTAAAATTAATATTTGAAAGATTACGAAAAGTTAATCTTAAAGTTTCACTAAGCAAATGCGATTTTCTTAAAAAAGAAAGTGAATTTTTAGGTCATATAATAACGCCAGAAGGCATAAAACCAAGCCCATATAAAATTCAAGATTTACCCCTTCCAACTACGATTAAAGAAATACAATCATTTTTAGGTCTTACCGGTTACTATCGCCAGTTCATAGAAGACTACGCAAAGATAATGAAACCTATGACCCTGTACCTGAAGAAAGATTCTAAAATAGATTTAAAAAATGAAAAATACATTCGCGCGTTCAAAAAGTGAAAAATAGCATTGCAAGATACATTGATAAACAGACACCCAGATTTTACAAAAGAATTCACACTGACAACTTCGCTATCGGTGCTGTCCTAAGTCAGTCCCACGGACCATTATCTTTTGCTTCACGCACTTTGAATAAACATGAGTGTAATTACTCAACCATAGAGAAGGAACTTTTAGAAATCGTTTGTGCCACGAAACAGCTTAGACATTACCTTTCGGTAGAAAATTCAAAATATTAACAGACCATAGGCCTCTAGTTTGGCTCCAAAACTTAAAAGAACATAATTCAAAATTACAACGATTAAAGAATAAACTCGAAGAATACGACTTCGATATCGAATATATCCAAGGCAAGGAAAATAAAGTCGCTGATGCTTTGTCAAGAATTAAAACTTAACAGATAAATGCATTTGAAGAAGATCTCGTCAGTACCAAGCATAGCAATGAATCAGACAGTTCAGATCCATATCCCTATAACAGATAAACCCCTCAATATGTTTGAACGCCAAATACTTGTTAACACAACAAGGTTAGATTCCCAAGAAATAACATTCCCATACGTAGGAAAAATACAAATAGTAATTACAAGAAAGAATTTTACCCCTAAAGACTTTGAACAAATAATTTCAGAATGCGAAATCTAACGCAATATTTTTTGATAATGATGACTTACCACTAATAGATACGAAACAAACGATGAACTATTTCTCAAATTCCAAGAATACTGGAAGCAACATCATAACAAACAAAAACTACAGAACCATGTCCAACTTAATGAACTTACATTCCCCAGAAACTGAAGAAATAATTAATAACACTCACAAAAAATACAATCACATCGGTATAGAGAAGACGTACTTAGAAATCATTATAACCTATTATACACCAAATCTTAGAGAAAAAATAAATAAATAATCAATAATTGCGAAACTTGCAATCTTAAAATAGAAAGAAATCCACTAAAACTCCCATATGAAAAAACTGCAACACCAACAATATTCATTTCCTTAGGTTATCCAAAAGTCTTAACGACCGATAACGATAGATCTTTTCTTTCATATACAATACAACAATATCTCAAAGATAACGATATAATGAATCATATAACCACTCCTTATCGCCACACAGGCAACTCAGCCATAGAACGTCAACATTACACTCTAAAGGACCACATTCGACTTTTTGAAAAACAAAAACCAAATTTAGTCGGTAACGTAACGCGCACCATAGAGGTTTATAAGAACACTATTCATTTTTTTTTGGTAGAACAGACAATAAAATTATATTTGAAAGAATTGAAAGTACTAAAGAAAAAGTTTTAAATAACATTAATAATAACAGAAAGGATACGGAGATAGATCCTAGTTTTACAAAAAATAAATTATCCAGAACGATATGAAAAGTTGAAGACAAAACACAAAAAAGTGAAAGTGTTAGAAATTAATAAAAACAAAATAACAATATGACCAAATAGAGAGCCTCAAATATTACACAAAGATCAATTTAGAAAAAGAAAGAAACAGTTTAAAAATGATTCCATTAAAATTGATAATAGTAATATTTCTATGGCTGTCAACGTTGACCTATAGTCAAGAGATACATATGTATGAAATTACACGGGAATTCGCGATAGTAAAAGGTGAATCAGTTAATTTGATAAAGGATTTCAAGACAATAGTGCACGTTATAAATTTAACCAAATATGAGCAAGCAATATCTAAACTTAAAGAAGAGTATAGGCTGATTCCAAACAAAGGATATAAACAAATTAGTGAAATCACAAAATTAGAAACTAAAATTCAAACATTAATACCCCATAAGATAGTTAAAAGAGGAGTTATAACTCTAATTGGATCAGGCATGAAATTTCTTTTTGGAACCATGGATGATGAAGATCGCCAGAATATAGAAAATAGACTGAAAGCCTATGAGGGAAACAATGAAGAAATAATAAAAAAATAACAACCAACAGATAAAGATTAACGACCATTTCAATGAACAATTTGAAAGACTAATAGATAGAGTAAACAGAGGGACAACTTTAATCAACGAACTAAAGAGCCAAAGAAGCGATGTAAAGGACCTTAGAACGGAAATTGAATTTTTTAATCAGATTAATGAAGTAAAATATGCTTTAGAAAAAATAGAGGATATTATTCTAACAAGTAGAACAGGTATGCTAACTCAGCACATTTTAACTTTAAAAGAAATTCAAGAAAATAACATAACGTTTGATAAATTACAACACATAAACATAAAATTAGCAGTTTACAAAGTAAATATCTTAATAATAATTTCTATTCCCCAATTCACAATTGAACGCTATAACAAATATTATATCCAAAATTTTGCTGTTAATAATAAAACTTTGGACTTAACCACAAACATAATTTTAGAGAAAAATAATAAAACATATTTCCCAGAAAATGAAGTAGAAAAATTAAAATTAATAAACGACGAATGTATTAACGATTTAATATTTCAAAAACCACACAGAAATAAAAGAAGAAGGAGAACTTATTGTAATAAAGAATATTGAACCAACTCATATTAATCAAAACTGTAATGATTTAAACTACATTATTAAAGGAAATTATCTGATTAAATTAAGAAATTGTAAACTTCAAGTAAAGAATAAAAAATTTAACCGAAAAGAATATCTTGGAGACTTAATAGTCCCAATATTAGATTACAAATTTGAAACATACAATAAAGATATTGATTTAATTGAATATAAATCAGTACAAAATATAAAATAGCTAAGCCACATAGAATTAAGGCATAAAACAATAAGCTATAGTTTAACATTGGTATCAATAGTTGTAATCTTAGTAATAGTAATATTCATTTGCTTAAAAAGAAAAAATAACAGCCTCAGCACCAATACTACCGTGAATCTACCATCCGTGGAGTTTCATCAGATGGACGATTCAAATAGGGGAGGAGTTATATACGCTCCAAAATACACTCCAGCAAGAGAGACAAATCTTCAGCATGATAAGAATAACATGATGTTCAACAAACCAAAATTAGATAACGCAGCCGCAACAAAGTAACAAGATAGTCATCCTCATAAATATTGTAATAAAAGATAACATAGCACATGCAACAAAGCAACAAGATAGCCAATCATCATAAATGTGTAGTAAAAGATAACATAGCACATGCAACAAAGCAATAAGATAGCTAATCCTCATAGATACTTAAATAAAAGATAACATGGCACATGCAGCTGTAATAATAAAAATAACAAAACTGTAGATATAAATAGCACCTAAATAAAATATTGTTTGTTAGAATTAAGTAAGTTTGCAGTCTTCGAGGTACTCTCGCCCTTGGTAACAAGGCTAAATAAATAAATTTAAAAAAAAAACTCATAATTTTTATTAAAACAAAACTTACATAATGTAGGTAGTATCGTAATTATTGAAATTAAATATTTTATTTAATTCTTGGTTCATTACTTTTGATTATTATTGGTAGGTAGTGAGAATATTTATAATCCATTACCTACCTATAATATGTAATTGATTCAAATACCTATGTATTTCGTATAGACATGCATTATTTCAAATAAATCATGATATTAATTGAAGGTAATTTAAAGTATAATTACCTACCTTCAAGATGAACTTCAAAATGCTTTATGTATTTATTATAAAAAACAGCTGATTTTAAATTTACCAGGATATAGGAACTTCAAACAAATTCATACAACTTTCGCATTAATAGGTAAGTAGGTATGATAATTCACAATTTTTTGCACAGCACGCACCAACTTTTACTTCACAAATCAATAGAAAAATTAATATAAATTCACACACTGTTTATACATACATAGTATTGGCCCAGTCGATCTCCATTTCACTTAACTTTATTTTAATTTTAATTCTTATTGCGCACACGCTGCGCTGTGCCGGCGGCGACTGACTGCAAGTTGTCTGCCAAGATTTTTTCTTGCAAAAGCAAAACTTTTTAGAACACTTTTTACACTACTAATTTGGCAAAAATTTTATTATTTTCATGAACAATTTGTATGTAGGTAGGTATGTTTGTATGTTAAATTGTTTATTTTTTCTCAATTTACTCTTTTATTAATTGAAGGTATTTTAAAGTATAATTACCTACCTACAAGATGAATTTCAAAAGGCTATATGTATTTATTATAAAAAACTGTTGATTTTTAATTTACCAGGTCATAGGAACTTCAAACAAATTCATATACCTTTCGCATTAATAGGTAAGTAGGTATGATAATTCACTATTTTTTGCACAGCACGCACCAAATTTTACTTCACAAATCAATAGAAAAATTAATATTAATTCACACACTGTTTATACATACATAGTATTTGCCCAGTCGATCTTCATTTCACTTAACTTTATTTTAATTTTAATCCACATTGCGCACACGCTGCGCGGTGCCGGCAGAGACTGACTGCAAGTTGTCTGCCAAGATTTTTTTGTGGAAAAGCAAACCTTTTTGGAACACTTTTTACACTACTAATTTGGCACAAATTTTATTATTTTCATGAACAATTTGTATGTAGGTAGGTATGTTTGTATGTTAAATGGTTTATTTTTTTTTCAATTTTCTCTTTCTTATTTGGTATATTTTAAAATTAGTAAAAAATAAATGTATGATAGGTATACCTACATACGAGTAAGTACCTAAATGTAAGTAAATACCTAGAAGATGAATTTCAAAACGCTATAATGTATTTTTTAAAAAGAAATCCGATTTTAAATTTACCAGGCTATACTTCAAATAAATTCATACACCTTTCTTATTTATTTTAGAGAATTACATAGGTATTCTCTAATATAATAATATTTAACAATATTTTCACCGCACAGCACTAAGATGCTTGAACTACACAAACAAACTTTTTATTTAATTTTTTGAATTTTGTTTATGCTACAACACTTTATCACAACAAATTATTGAATTACCGATAATTCCACGAAATCAAAGTAAAATATTTTTTTTAACACACGAACCGACGGCAAACATTTATGTTACACATACATATATATACCTACAAGCCGCAAATCAGAACTAGGTCGAACGGAATACACACTGAAACTTCTATACTCTTCCTAGTGGCAAATTTTCAATTTTTCACCCAGGAATCACCGCGAGATTCACCAAGGAACAGAGCCTTCACCCATGAATTTGTTGGTGAATCATTTGGTGAAATTAACATTGGGATGTCATTGGAGCTCACCACAGAATTTCTTAGTGAATATTCATTGGTAAAATAATTCAATATGGGTTTTCATTTGTTCTGTTACTTACGTGAAACATAAAATGAAAGGTTATTGATGAACTCATCTCCTTTTTGGAAGTTGAATTTTCAACAACATTTATTCATGAATGAATTATAACATGAAAATTCTCAATTCAATTTGGCTTTATTAAATTAGTAAATATTTTAAATATTTTATTGAATCTACTTAATTTATAAATTTAATAATGAAAATAATTAGTGGCATCTTTTTATTTGGATACTAATTTAGATAATGCCACATTTATATTAAATTTTGTGTGGGGGGTACAAAGAACTAATTATATACAAAATTATACAATTCAAAATTCATGTTAAGGAAGGACGAAAAATAAAGCATAGTTTAAATTCAACTGAATACACAAAATCGAAACAAATGTGAAGTAATGGAACAAAACAAAAAAGAGGAAAATATTTTTACTTTCAACATAACAAACCATAATAAACTATTTTTCATATCATATGTGAAAGTAGACTTTCAATTTTTTTCTGATCAAAACAAAGAAGCCATAATTTGATCTTCCTTATGAAGTCGGACTATTTTCTTGATGAGCTAATTTCAAGGGGTAGAGTATTAAACAACTTACAAGACAGGACGGAGTAAAGGTTAGGTTGGTTAGGTTGAAGTGGTCGCCAGGAAAACAGCTGACACACTAAGACCTTAGACAGGTCCATTGTGATACCACATGAAGAGAAATTTACTCCTTAATCAAATCATTTGGAGCCGTGAAGTCGATGAATCTCTGTGTCTAAGATCACTGGTGTCGTCGAAAAAGTATTCCGCCAGGTGTAATCTTCGTCCTTGGGAGAGAGCAGGGCATGATCAAACAAGATGGGATATAGTCTGCTGTTCCTCCTCGTCCTCGCAGCTTCTGCTAAATTCATTGGAAAAAACGCCATGTCTTTTGGCGTGTCTACCATACAACACCTATTACGGAGCCAAGATGTTTCCTGCTCAAAGAGCGTAAGCCGCTTGAGCGTCTTGGGTCTATAACTGGCCAGATTTGTCTAGTAGCCAGGCACGTAGTAATGTTTGACCATCTAAAATTAATTTGTTTTATGGAGTTTTGATGTAAGAATAGTTTGCTTGTAGCGATAGGCATACCGATTTCTTCCATTTCCGGTAGAATAGGTATTTGGGTTCCTTTTCTGACGAGTTCATCGGCTTTGCAGTTTCCCAAAATATCTCTATGTCCCGGCACCCAATTCAGGTGAATGTTAAACTATTCTGGCATCTCCCTGAGAGATGATCGACAGTTGCGGGCAGATAAAGAGTTTGTGGAAACATCGCCAACTGATTTGAAGGCTGCTTGACTGCCTCTTTAATTGCCAGGATTTCTGCTTGGAATACGCTACAATGGTCAGGGAGACGGAAAGAGACACTAAGATTTAGTACAAACCACCGCCCACTCCCTCTTCGGTTTTCGAACCTGTCCGTATAAAAGTGGGCTGACTCATCTTTTAAGAAGCTCTCATCCTCCCAATCTGATCTTTGTGGGATGGTTACTTGGAAGTTCTTTTCGAAGATTAGCTGGCATGTGGTGTAGTCGGATCATCCTAGTTCTGCTCCGACCTTGCTTAGAATATTAGAATGGCCTATCGAACTGCCAGTCTATTGAGAGATGGCTTTGAGACGAATAGCTATACTCGCAGCCACTTGTTTGCTAAAAATGTTGAATAGCGTAAGGTTAAGTAGTATGTCAAGGTAGCCGAGGGTCTAGAGGAGAGTGCTCCACTGATACATAAGTTGCCTGACCTTTGGTCCAATGCAGTTCACCATACTGCTACCCCGTAAGTAAGTATCGGTCTGACGACCGCTGTGTACAGGGACGGATTAAAAGCTTCTATAGTTAGCAGTACGAAACTAAGGAATATTAGCGAAAAACATTTCATTTCTACGAAGATTACGGCTACTTGAGATTGGACATTGTAAATATCAACCACTTATAAAGAAAACCTTTAAAACTTTGTAGTAATATGATTATCTTACCGTAAGAATTTGCAGGCTCTTAAACAGATGCATTGAATGAGCAAGTCTATGCGACTTGCAAGCATTTCTTATCGCTGATTTTTGAATAAGGTTTAGTTGTTGCAGTTTGTTTAGGTAAGCACATCCCCAACACAAAACGCCATATTGCAATTTTGATTGAAATATCCCATAATAAATAGTCTTTAGCAAGTTCGTTGAACAGTATTTTTTTCACCTATTTAAACAGGGGTAGATATAAAACGATATCGTTTTTAACTTGATATGTCCTGGGACCAACTTAAATTTTGATCAATAGACACAGGTATGAACACTATCAATTTTAAAACAAGTATCACTGTATGCTTGATTGTCGTCGAAAGATTGGCCACGCATTAGATGACAGTTTATATTAAATAAATTATATATTGAACAGTCAAATGAGTGAAAAGTTATGTTAACATCAGGAATTTCTTGACCTAAAAGACTAAAAAACATGCTCAGCCAACCAAGATCTTCACAAGTGGGCATCATGGTTTAAACCTGATATTAAATCCAATCTACTGGCTGAACAATAGGCAATACCAAGGTCATCAGCAAAAGCTTTAACACTTCCCACAAAAGAAAGACAAAAAATTAAGTTTATTTATATTAGAAATAAAGTTGGACCAAGTACAGAACCCTGCGGTACGCCTATGTTACTAGTTCTTGGGGTACTAGTACAACCACTGATTATCACATACTGCATCCTATTTTTAAGATAACTCTCGAATAACTTGTAAATAGAACCTCGAAAACCTATCTTGTCTAATTTATCTTATAAAACAGTGTGACTAACTGTTCGTGCCATCCTCGATTGTAGTCAGATTAATTTAGCCTGTGCCACCGCACTGACTTAGTGCTAACTGTGCTACCGCACATATGACAATTTGGCAGCAACCATCATCTACTATAATCGAGGATGGCAGCCAACGTAAAAAGGAAAAACCCCCATTGTAAGTTGGTGGGCATTTCCGGCTTTGCCTCTAATTTCTTTCTTCTCGTTCATTCATCCGATCAAGCACATCGTGCTTTTGAAAATTAAAAATATAGAGAAAAAATTTAAAAGTACCTTTGTTACATACGATTACTTACAATAAAAGTAGCAAACATTAAAAAAAAAAAAAAATAAATTTTAATTACTTGACGGATATTTTCCCATCAACACTCTGCTCTTGTTGTGTTAACATATAACCGGATTAACCAAATTCATACCACGTCTTGGAAACTTGATTGTCTCTTCTTTAAAGGATTAAAATTGCTGAAGATTCAACAAAATACTTGTCAAAATAAACAAAAAAAAAAAAAACGGAATTAAAGAGGAACGTAAGGCCTATCTCAACAATCCTTATTTCATTGGACATATTAAGGGCAAGTTCTCGCCGCTCTATGGGACTATTACAGTTTGCACAATAGTCTTGCTGGCGATTTTGGTCGCAAATCTATTCTTGACCTGCTGCTCGAAGCAAAGAAAATACTGGCAGGACAGGCATCCAGACGCTAGTCAGTTCGCCAGGACAGAGTTACTTGGAAATAGAGCCGATTGGGTTTGCGGCTTCTTTCTGTTGCGTGAACTCGGGGTTAAACCCGAAGCCGACACCAAATTCCGACAGACACACGTCCGCCATCAAGACATCTATCATATAATCGGACAGACGCACGTCCGCCAACGTAAGTACAACCAACCAGGCATTCACGCCAACATTTGGTCCATCGGAGCCGGATCATCAGATCGTCATCGCATTGAGTATATTCTTGAGTATATTGTTTATTATATTATTATATATTATTATATATTCTAATTATATTACTATATTACATATATTACATTTTCGATAGCATATGTACATACATTTATTTTTTTTCGTGGCAATAATTACTAGAAATTTGATAAACGCGTTCTTTAATTATTGGTCGGTGATTTTGGTTCGCTCGGGTCGTACCCATTTTGATAGAAAGTTTTCGCTCTGTTGGCACATGTACCACGAGTCGGTCGGTTTGAAATCCGTGACATCAAAATAGTGCTTTTTCGCTCAGGTGACTTTAGGTTTTTCTTGCTTTTCTTTCGGTACGATATTTTAAGTGTTGTTGTATACACAATTTTCGTGGATTTGGTCAGACAACCGGGCTTCGGCAACGTTATTGCGATTAGATACACATTTTCATTTTTAATTTAGCGGTCGTGAACTCAACCAGAGTACCTTCTGTGCCATTAGTAAATTTGACCGGTTGATTCTTAATTTTTTATTAAGCGTAAGCTTCGTAAACGTAGTCTATATTAACATGGCTAGCAACCAAGACCTACGTGAATTCATTCACGCTGCTGATCAATTGGTCAAATATTCCGCAACGGTCAAAGATTTGCCCGAGGCAAAACATTCAGTTTCCACGTTGTCGGCGCGAAAAGAAGAGTTGAAGGATTTATGGATTGAGGTGAAATCCAAATACACTCGATGTTGCTTGAGTACCAACGAGTTTGGTGAGGAGGATTTAGAGACATTTGAGTCTAAATACAAGCTTTCGAATGAGACGTACATTTCATGCTTAGGGTTTTTCTTTGAGTTGATGGCCAAACTCACTACTGCTCCAGCCTCCCCTGGTTTTTTTGGAACAAATGTTCCTTCGGCGTCTACGGTCCAAAATCAAATGGTCAACAATGGTTTATCTAATCAAGTCGTTTCGCCACATTGTATCAAGCTTCCAGCTTGCGACACGGAACTATTCCATGGCGATTACCTTTCGTGGCCGGCTTTTAAAGATATGTTTCAAGCGATATATATCAACCATCCGAGGTTAGGACCAGTTGAACAATTGTTCCATCTTAGGGCAAAAACCAGAGGCGAAGCTTTCAGCATCGTGAGCAAGTTTCCTTTAATGAATTCAAGTTTTTCATTGGCTTGGGAAGCCCTTCGTTCTACGTATGAGAACAAAAGGATACTCATCAATAACCACAACCACAAGTTCCACAACGCGATCCAAGTCAATGAAAAACGGTGGTATAAATAATCGTTCAAATGTCTATCTAGTTAAAACTCAAGCATCGGGTTGCCAATTATGTTCCAATAAACATCATCTTCGAAGTTGTAACAAATTTTTAGCGATGCCTGTTTCGGATAAGGCTGAGGTTGTTCAGAATCACAATCTGTGTTTTAATTGCTTGTCTCCGGACCATCGGTCACAAAAATAAACGAGTCGGTTCTCTTGCATTACGTGCGGAAAACGACATCATACCCTGTTACACAGAGGTACTGACAGTACGACTATGGAGCAACAGAACAGCAGAGTTTCAGTAATCCCATTCAATGGAAGAGTGTCACATGCTTCCAGCATTGACACTTCCAATCAAACACCTAGTTTTACTCCGTCAAGGCCAAGTTTTTCACATGTCCCCGACATTAATTCTGCGAATAATCTACAGGCTACGCATGTTAGGTTTTCGCCAAATACAAGTCTGCCACATGTTTCCGACATTGGTACCGCAACAAATTTACAGTCCACTGCTCAAACCTTTAATTACCAATCACACTTAGTCTCTTCTCAGAGGCAAGTTCTGCTAGCGACGGCGCTGGTTAAGATCATTGGTATCGAATCCAATCATACTGTTCGCGCACTTATCGATCCAGGATCAGAAGTGTCGCTAATTTCCGAATCAGTACAAAGGCGATTAAACTTACCAGTATTGCCAATTAATGTGTCAATCTCGAGTGTTAGCGCTTCACATGCGGCAAGCTCCAGAAAGTTATGTACGTTCTCTATCGCCAACAATGAAGATCCGTCAAATAACATCAAGTGTCATGCTATTGTGTTACGAAAGGTTACAAACGATCTTCCGAGTTCCACAATGAATCATATCCGCTCTTCGCAATTAAAGGCTCTTTGTTTGGCTGATCCCACCTTTTCTAAATCCTCCAGGATCGATTTGCTTATTGGTGCGGACTTGTATCCTGCTATAGTCCGAGAGGGACTGCAGATCGTCTGTGAATCTTTGGTGGCTCAAAACACCATTTTTGGCTGGATTTTGTCGGGTCCCATCCCACAATCCTTCAACGCCTTCAACACCTTCGTCCAAGATCACACAGAAGACAAGTTGGATGAGCATATCAAACGGTTCTGGGAGTTAGAAGAGGTACGGGAAACCAAAAAGATCGCATCGGCCGAAGACCAATTTTGCGAAGAATTGTACAAAAATACAACCTTTCGCCGTACGGACGGACGTTATGTGGTTCGGTTACCTTTTAAATCGGACCGGTCTGCCAAACAACTCGGTAGGTCAAGACACATAGCACTCAGACAATTTCTTCAATCAGAGAAATCTCTAACTCGAAACAAGGATTTACAGTCCACATACTCTAAGGTTCTTAGCGAGTATCTCGAACTGGGGCATATGAAAAAGGTGGGAAGTACGGAAATTGTCAAGGATGGCAACGTGTCCTCATTTTATTTGCCACACCATGCGGTACTGAAACCCGAAAGTTCCTCAACTAAAGTGCGCGTTGTCTTTAACGCATCTAGTGCCTCCAGTAGTGGACTAAGTCTGAATGAACTCCTGTACGCAGGACCCGTTCTTCAAAGGGACATTACTTCGTTGATCGTGCGCTGGCGATTTTACCAGTATGTTTTCAATGCGGACGTAGAAAAAATGTATCGCCAAATCGTCGTCCATCCAAGTGATACTCCGTATCAAAGGATTCTATTTCGGCAAACACCGGAAGCGCCAATTGACGATTGTGAGTTACTCACGGTGACTTTCGGTATGAATTGCGCTCCATTTTTGGCCATACGTACCCTTGAACAACTGGCAAACGACAACGAAGCAAGATTCCCACTTGCGTCCAGAATTATATTACAAGATTTTTACGTCGACGACGTCCTTTCGGGTGCTCATGATATTTCCACTGCTCAACAGGCACAAGGTTAGTTAATAGAACTGCTGGAATCTGGAGGGTTTCCTCTGCGCAAATGGACATCTAACAACCCGGAGCTTTTAAACGGCCTTCCAGGCAATTATATCCTAAGAGATAATTTTTTAAAGCTCGATAAAGAGAGCACAACCAAAACTTTAGGCATTCGCTGGAATGCTAAAGAAGATAATTTTCATTTTTCGGTTCCCCTTATTCATTTGGCAACCAGCCCAAGTAAAAGAGAAGTGTTTTCTCAGATCGCGCAACTTTTTGACCCAGCGGGGTGGCTAGCTCCAATTATTATCGTAGCTAAAATGCTGATACAAACGATTTGGGTGGAAAAAACTGATTGAGACGAAGCTATACACGGTCGGAGCCTAGATACTTGGCAAACATTTGTGAAATCATTTTCCGATATTCAATTTATTAAGATTCCGCGTTGGGTTGAATATTCGCCGTCGGTAACTGTGCAGTTCCACGGATTTTGTGATGCATCACAAAACCTTACGCGGCCGCACTGTATGCAAGAATTCAAAGTTGCGATGGCACTTTAAGCTCTCACTTGATCTGTGCAAAAACGCGAGTTGCACCATTAAAGACAGTGTCCTTGCCCAGACTGGAACTGTGTGGAGCTGTGTTACTTTCGAAATTAATTAAAATATAAACTCCGCAATTTCCAATTACTTCGTACCAAACTCATCTGTGGACCGATTCCGCCATTGTAATAGCTTGGTTGCAAAAGCACCCAAGTACTTGGAAAACTTTTGTGGCCAATAGAACCAGTGAGATTCTCGATAACGTCGGAAACCTTCGCTGGAAACATGTGAGGTCTATCGATAACCCAGCTGATTTGGCTACTCGCGGACTCTCCCCAACTGATCTGCGCACTAATAACCTTTGGTGGACAGGTCCCCACTGGTTGCGCAAATCGGAAGGTTGTTGGCCGCACAGCTTGCCAAGCATAGAATCGCAGGAAGAGCTGGAAGTCAAAGGTGTTGTAGCTTTCGCAACTATCACCGAAGATCTTTTGATGCGATTCTCGTCATTACCACGAGCGCTTCAAGTTTTGACATACGTGTTCCGCTTTTACTATCGTCTCCGTCGAGATACTACTACTATGTTCGCGGCAGATTTGTCGGGCGTCTCTCAAAAGGAAATTAACTTCGTTAAAACTCGTTTAATCATTCAGAGCCAAAAATTGCATTTTTCCCGTGAATATGAAGCTCTTGCTGAAGGAAAACCAATTTCAGCCTCAAGTTCAATTCTGTCTTTGAATCCAGCCCTTGATTCAAATAAAATTTTACGTGTAAATGGTCGCCTCGTCCATGCAAACCTTACGTGGCATGAACGTTTCCCAATTATTTTACCCTACGGGTCACAATTTACTTCGCTTCTAGTTCACTTCATTCACGATCTCACGCTGCATGGTGGAAACGCCCTAATGCTGCAGCTAATCCGGAATCTGTTTTGGATTCCAAAAATCAAGAACTTGATTAAATTTTGCGTGCATCGGTGTAAGACATGCTGCATCCACAAACAAAAACTTCGCACGCAATTAATGGCAGCTCTTCCTCCAGAAAGAGTAACGTTTTCACCCCCCTTCCACTACACTGGGATCGATTTCGCTGGCCCTTTTGAAATTAAAAGCGCTCGGTTGCGAGGCTGCCGCTTGACAAAGGGATATGTATGCCTTTTCGTCTGCTTTTCCACCAAAGCCATCCACCTTGAAGGGACTAGCGATCTTTCGTCGCGTGTATTTTTAGATGCGTTTGCTAGGTTCGTTTCCAGAAGAGGTCTACCCAAAGCTGTCTTTTCAGACAATGGGACGAATTTTGTCGGGGCAAACGTTCTGCTAAAACGAGAATTTAAACAATTCTTACAATCCGCCTCAAGCGATATTAGGGTAAAATACAGGATTCAAGGGCTTGAATGGAATTTCATTCCTCCTGGGGCACCCCACATGGGTGGCTTGTGGGAAGCGGGTGTGAAAAGCTTAAAAACCCATCTGCGAAAACTCGGTAAAACTTGTCACCTCAGTTTCGAGGAATTCTCTACGTTGCTCGCGCGCATCGAAGCATGTCTTAATTCTCGACCGATTGCCCCAACATCGAACAATCCTTCAGATCTGTCGGCATTAACCCCGGGTCATTTCCTTCGCGGTAGCCCTCTGTTATCATTCCCCGAAGAGGAAATCGAAGCACAACCACTTACGCTTATCAATCGATATGAAAGATTAAAATGCTTTCAGCAACAACTATGTCGACGATGGAAGGAAGAATATCTCAAGGAACTTTATAAGCGACAAAAATGGCAACAGCCAAAAGAGGATGTCAAACCGAACGACTTAGTGGTTATAAAACAGGAAAACCTACCGTCAACGGAATGGCGGCTGGGACGCGTAATAAAAGTAAATCCTGGCACGGACGGGAGGGTAAGAGTCGCGACAATCAAAACTCAACTCGCCGAAATCACACGACCAATAGTTAAACCTTGCGTTTTACCTTGCCCTTAACTTAGTTAATGGGGTTTCCTCCTTTTCCGTTTCGGTTGAAGTAACCTAAAACTTGGGTGCTCAAAATGTCAAAAAAAAAATAAATGTATCGATAATGGTTAAATTTTAATTATTATTAAGTTATATAATGTATAAGTTATAAGTAAAGTATTTGTTGGCATAGTCTGCCAAGGAGGGCCGGTATGTTCGTGCCATCCTCGATTGTAGTCAGATTAATTTAGCCTGTGCCACCGCACTGATTTAGTGCTAACTGTGCTACCGCACATATGACAATTTGGCAGCAACCATCATCTACTACAATCGAGGATGGCAGCCAACGTAAAAAGGAAAAACCCCCATTGTAAGTTGGTGGGCATTTCCGGCTTTGCCTCTAATTTCTTTCTTCTCGTTCATTCATCCGATCAAGCACATCGTGCTTTTGAAAATTAAAAATATAGAGAAAAAATTTAAAAGTACCTTTGTTACATACGATTACTTACAATAAAAGTAGCAAACATTAAAAAAAAAATAAATTTTAATTACTTGACGGATATTTTCCCATCAACACTCTGCTCTTGTTGTGTTAACATATAACCGGATTAACCAAATTCATACCACGTCTTGGAAACTTGATTGTCTCTTCTTTAAAGGATTAAAATTGCTGAAGATTCAACAAAATACTTGTCAAAATAAACAAAAAAAAAAAAAACGGAATTAAAGAGGAACGTAAGGCCTATCTCAACAATCCTTATTTCATTGGACATATTAAGGGCAAGTTCTCGCCGCTCTACGGGACTATTACAGTTTGCACAATAGTCTTGCTGGCGATTTTGGTCGCAAATCTATTCTTGACCTGCTGCTCGAAGCAAAGAAAATACTGGCAGGAGAGGCATCCAGACGCTAGTCAGTTCGCCAGGACAGAGTTACTTGGAAATAGAGCCGATTGGGTTTGCGGCTTCTTTCTGTTGCGTGAACTCGGGGTTAAACCCGAAGCCGACACCAAATTCCGACAGACACACGTCCGCCATCAAGACATCTATCATATAATCGGACAGACGCACGTCCGCCAACGTAAGTACAACCAACCAGGCATTCACGCCAACACTAACCATATCGAACGCTTTCATTATGTCAACAAGGAGCCCAAGAATTTTTATCAGCTGGACCCTTGTAATTAATCGAACAAAAATCCAACAAGGCGCCGTCAGTGGAAAGGCCAGACCTGAAACCGATCTGCAGGGGACTAAAGAAGTTAATTTTATTCAACAAGGACAAGATTCTTGTCTCAGTGATTTTTTTCAAAAACTTAAAACTCGATATAGACGACAATAAAGAAATCGGTCTATAGTTAGAAATGTCAGATTCATTTCCTTTTTTAAATAATGGAATGATTAAAGCGCTTTTTAAACCCTCAAGGAAGATTAAAGATAAAATATTGCAGTTAAAAAAAAGACAGTATATCAAGAATGTTGGGACCGATATATTTGAGCACTGAATTGGAAATTTCATCTATTCCTTTTGAATTTAAGTTTTTTATTATTTTTTTTAATTTGAGATTTTTTGCGACCTTTTGTCCAAATGAATATGCGTTTCGCCCAGGTACTACAGTTGGGCTCATCAGTTAAATGCTGTAGTACCTTTCTAAGACGCAATATTTTAGTCGATGGGTACCGACACAAATAAAATTTAGAGCTTTTAAGCAGTGTGAATTATATCCTTCTAGGGGAATTAGGTCGAATTCAGACACCTAGAAAATAATGACCGTGGTCTGGCTTGTTTAATTTTAAGAATAAATGTAAACACAAAAATTATACAAATGCATTTACATACGTAGGTATTGTTCTTGTTCCTTATTTTGTGGACTGTAATTATTGTTCATTGCTTTCGCAAACACAACCCACACCAAGTATTGATGACATCAGCAGGAAACAATGACCTGCCCAACATAAACATAACTGTGTCATATTTTGTTTTACTCTATTATATTTGTAAGCAATTTATGTAACAATGCAATGTGACATCGTATTTATGTTTGTAAGCAATTTATGTAAAACAATTAATATTATTTATTTTGCAATGCAATGTGTCATCGTATTATATTTGTAAGCAATTTATGTGACACAATTAATATTTATTTGTAACGTAATGTATCATCAATTTGATTGTTTAGTTTTAAGTATAAAAGAGACATATCTCGACAATAAAATTCATTCGTTTCGTTTAACAACAACAAGGTGTTTTAACTTCGAATCTACAATTCCTTTCAAGAACAAGTTTCAAGTGCTTGTATCTTGTAAACCTCGAAACAACAATTCCTTCAAGAACAAGTTCAAGTGCTTGTCTCTTGTAAACAACAAAATCTTATTGTACATAGAACAGTAAGAAGCTGAGATACATCTTTTACTCTAACTGTATTGGACAGTAAGAGATAAAAAACATTTGGTGACCCCGACGTGATCCCGACTTTGGAACTTATCAACATTTAGAACTACACATTTGGTCGGCGAATCAAAATCAATTAAATCAACTAACGGCTCACAATGGAGACAAAAATAGCCGAGCAACGTCTTGCCGGAGAAGAAATTCAAACAATAATCCGAAATTTCAACAAAGATTCGCCAACGCGAAAAACAACAAAAGAGTACTTTACCTCTCGGTTAAACCGAATCGAGGCAATATGGAAGAACTTTGCAGTTAGAGACGAGGAAATTCGCGCATCAGATCTAAGCATAGATCACGAATACTTCACCTCGAACTACTTCTTCAAAATAAAAGAAATATCAGAAAAATACTCATAGGTATTCAAGAATTCGCTTACTGAAATAGAGCCCAGCGAAACTGTAGGAACTGAGGGAGACCAACATGCAACCTCAGCCCCCTCAGTCCAGATTAAAACTCAAAGTACGCCCGAGGTGCTTACACTCATGCGCCGCCAGAAGGCATTGATGAACTCGTTAACCCGCCTTAGCAACGGCCGAGTTAAAGAAGAAGCCCCCATACAATGCCTAGAGGCAATGAATAAACTTTGGGACCAAATTGAAGAGTTACATTACGCAATTTGGGAAAGAAGCGAAGACCCACTTTCGGAGGGCTACGACATGAGCTCTTATTCAGAACTTGAAATAAAGGTTCTGAAAAACCGAGCTTCACTAAGGGGAACTTCAAATAATTCAAGAACGGATCATCTATCAGTACAACTTCCAAAGATGACAATCCCAAGGTTTGACGGCGATTACTTAAAATGGCAAACGTTTTCCGACATTTTTACCAAAATGATACATGGTCAAGATCTACCACTAATACAAAAAATGTGGTATTTAAAAACAAATGTTTCTGGTGATGCAGAACGTCTGTTAAGACACTTAGAACTGACAGAGGAAAACTATCCGATCGCATGGAAAACTCTTCAAGATCGTTTCAGCAACAAAAGGGCCCAGACATTATCCCTTATTCAAGAAATTTTGGGTTTGCCGCAGCAAGGCTCAGAAGTAAAGGCTATGAGAGAATTTCATGATACAATTCACGAATCATTGGCAGCTTTAAAGGCTCTCAATATTGATACAGACTCGTGGGCTCCTCTGCTTATCTATCTATTAACGAAGAAATTAGATCGACAAAGTCATTTACTCTATGAACAATCTGTCAAAAACCCCCGAGAACTACCAACAATGGAAGAATTCCTCAAATTCTTGAAAAACCATTTTGAAGCCTTAGAAGCTGTTGGAGGAAAAGCTAGAACCAAGGTGGTATCCAACGTTGCCACCTCCAACATAGACAACTGCAAGGTATGTGGCAATAAGAGCCATCCAATCTTTTACTGTGAAAAATTCTTGAAGATGTCAGCCGCTGAAAGATTAAGATGGACGCAGAAGCAACGATGGTGCGTAAACTGTTTCAAGCCCGATCACACGGCAAAAACATGTACGTCACGGAGTTGCACCAAGTGCGCAGGTAAGCACAACACGCTTTTGCACTTAAGTCAAAAAAATTCGAAACCATCCAACACAACAACGAGCGCAATTACTTCAGAGACAACAACCGCTAAACCTAGCACAACAAAAACTGAGGGTTTAGCACCGATTACTGTAGCAACAATTCAAAAACTTAATCACAACTTACTTTTGGCTACGGCAAGAGTTGTCATCACAGCAAACAATGGACATTCTTGTGTGGTCAGAGCGATCTTAGACTCAAGTTCACAGATAAATCTAGTCTCAGAGCGACTCATCAAACGTCTATCCTTATCACCTAAACCATCATCTCTTTGCATCGAATGCATCGGGCGGATAACACGAAACTCCACACAGCGAGTTAACATCAAACTCCAATCGTCAATTGGAAAATTCAACTGCAGAGTGGAAGCATTCATTCTTCCAAGCATTGTGTCATCTCAACCCACGCAGAACCTGGATACAACAACCTGGTCAATTCCTGAAAACATCAATCTAGCAGACCCAAACTTTCATCAGTCAGACAAAATTGATGTTCTTCTTGGAGCAGAATTATATCATCAACTTATACGTCCTGAGCAAATACGAATTGGTGACAAGATGCCATTGTTTCAGAACACTGTCCTTGGTTGGGTCGTGGCAGGCAAAATTGAAAATGTCTCCTATAGCAATGCCACCTGTGCAATTTTCGGCGAAGACGACTCCACAAATGACCTCATCGAAAGATTCTGGAAACTGGACGACTTCGAAGACACACCAAAATCAATGACAACAACCGAAAAATATTGTGAATCACATTTTACTCAAACAGTTAAGAGATCCAACTCCGGTCGCTTTGAAGTTCGACTACCATTCCGAGAAAATGGTGAAGCCTTGGGTGACTCAAGACAATTAGCACTCAACCGATTTATGTCATTAGAAAGACGACTAAGCAAAAACCCAATGTTAAGGAACGATTATGTGAAATTCATGGACGAGTATGAAGCCTTTGGTCACATAGAACAATTAAATCCGGCCAACATCCCAAAACACCACTTCTTCATCCCTCATCACTGTGTACTCAAACCTGATAGCAGCACAACCAAACTACGTGTTGTTTTCGACGCATCAGCAAAAACTTCCACGGGCCTATCTCTCAACGATATACTTCATACTGGACCCACTGTTCAAAGTGAACTCTTCTCGATCCTACTCCGCTTTCGAATACATAGGTTTGTGTTCACAGCCGACATCGAAAAAATGTACAGACAGATCCTCATTCATGAAGAGGATCAGAATTATCAACTCATCGTTTGGAGACGGCAGCCATCAGAAGACATAAAATACTACAAACTCAAAACGGTCTCTTACGGAACTTCAGCCGCTCCCTACTTAGCAACCAAATGCCTACAATTTTTAGCCTCTATAAGCAGAATAACGCACCCAATCGGAAGCCAGATCCTGTTAGAAGACTTTTATGTAGACGATTGCATAAGCGGATCCAACAGCATCACTCAGGCAAAAGAAGCTCAAAAACAACTAATGTCAATCCTGAACAACGCTGGTTTTAAACTTCGAAAATGATGTGCAAACCATCCCCAATTACTATGTGACATTCACCCTGAGGATCAGGAAGTCAGCCTCGACTTCACCGACGGAAGCTACTGCACAATTAAAACACTAGGACTTGTCTGGCAACCTAAAACAGACGAGTTATGTGGGAGATCTCAAGTGAACGATTCTTTATCAATCACCAAACGTGTGGTTAGTTCAGAACTCGCAAGAATTTTCGATCCATTAGGACTATTTGGCCCTGTTGTAGTTCAAGCCAAAATCTTCATGCAAAAACTTTGGCATTTAAAACTCTCCTGGGACGACGAACTTCCACAACACCTCAAGGAAGAATGGTTTAGTTTCAGAAAGGACATAGCAGATCTCGATCAAGCGAAAATTCCCAGACACATATTTAAAGGAAACCCTACGTCTATACAGATTCACACCTTCGTGGATGCATCAGAACGAGCCTATGGAGCCACGGTGTATCTGCGTTCAACTTATCAAGACCAAACACCTATCAACAGGCTACTTTGCGCAAAATCACGTGTAGCTCCAATAAAACAGCAAACACTTCCTCGCCTAGAATTATGTGCTGCAGTCATGGGAGCAGAACTTACCCGTAGAGTCAGAGAAGATATACGACTCCCAGAAGCATCAGTATATCTTTGGACAGACTCCCAAATTGTCCTCTCCTGGATAACCTCCACATCATCTTCATATCACACTTTCGTGGCAAATCGAATAGCAAAAATACAAGAACTCTCATGGGGAGCAAAATGGCGTCATGTACCATCAAAGGAAAATCCCGCAGATTTACTTTCTCGAGGAATATCTGCACGGAACTTCATGTCCTGTCACATGTGGCTTTACGGGCCCTTATTTCTACATGCAAATGAATCGGCCTGGCCACATTCAACTCCAAAGGAACTAGAAACTCATTCCGATCTTGAACGAAAGAGAAAACATACTGTTGCTATAGCACTACAAGATGATTCTCCAAGTGATTTCATATATAAAATACGACATCGAAATTCTTTTAAGTTCCTGCAACATACCATCGGCTATATGCTTCGTTTCATCAAACGGGCCAAGAAACTCAAAGTTAATCCGGAGGGGCAGAGGGCACTCTCACCCAAAGAGCTCAACGAATCTCTCATTACCATTGTGAGACAGATACAATCTTCCGAATTCAAAAGCGAAATTCAAGATCTTAAGAATCATAAGGCACTTTGCAAATCTAGTGGACTTACAACTCTGGCACCATTTCTAGATGACAACCATGTTCTTCGCGTAGGAGGACGACTACAATTTGCATCAAAATCATTTGATGCAAAACATCCAATACTACTCCAATACAACGAAGCAACTACAAAATTGCTATTCAAATACAAACATGAGCGCTACAATCACTGTGGACCGCAAACACTGCTGTCCATTTTAAGACAACAGTTTTGGCCAATCAAGGGTAAGATCACAGCCCGACACACAGTTCATAATTGCATAAGATGCACGAGAACAAAACCACATCTGATGACCCAAGTCATGGGGAACCTTCCAGCTGATCGAGTAACGCCAAATAGACCATTCCTTATCTGTGGCGTAGATTTCTGCGGACCTCTTTGGGTCCCCTATAAAATCAGAGGCAAGAAACCACACAAGGTGTACTTAGCAGTTTTTTGCTGTTTCTCAACTAAGGCAGTTCACTTGGAAGTAGTAACAGATTTAACCACTGAAGCCTTCATTGGAGCCATGAGAAGATTTATTAGTCGAAGAGGAAGAATACACACGCTGTATTTTGATAACGCAACCAATTTTGTCGGAGCCAAAAATCAGCTAGCCGAACTCAAGGATATTTTACACACGGCAGAAGCTAGAGAAGCCATCATCAAGGCCAGCAGCGATAAGGGAATAACCTTTAAATTCATTCCACCAAGAGCCCCCCACTTCGGCGGCTTATGGGAAGCAGCAGTCAAATCAGCAAAGCATCTTCTACTCCGAACGGTATCCACAGCATCATTAACACATGAGGAACTAGAGACTATTGTGATTGAAATAGAAGCAATCCTGAATTCAAGGCCATTAACTCCACTATCAGATAACCCAAATGATCTTGCCGCCCTTACACCAGGACATTTCTTAATTGGAGAACCCCTCACCGCACAAATCGATCCCAACATAGTTCCAGAAAACAAGAATCTAAGAAATCGTTGGAGTAACATATGCTACCTTAAACACGCATTTTGGAAACGATGGTCAACAGAATACCTCAACCAACTCCAACAGAGAAGCAAGTGGAACAAGAGGCATCAAGATATCAAAATCGGGGATTTAGTTATCATCAAAGAAGATAATACACCAACCCTCAAATGGCCATTGGGAAGAATTGTCGACATCTTTAGGGGCAGGATGAAGTCGTTCGAGTGGTCAACGTAAAAACACAGTCAGGAATACTGAAACGACCGATTCATCGTCTAGCGCCACTCATCGAAGACAGGGAAGATGCAAACCATGAAGATGAGGACATACTGACGGAGACATCACCAAAACGACGGAAAACATGCAACACTTCACTAATAACAACGATGATTCTGTCATTGTGCTTGCTTCCAATAGTTATCGCATCACCGATAAACATTACAAGGTTTAAAAATAATCCTGGACTATACTTTGAAAATCTTGGATCCATGAACCTGATTGTAAATGAATGGAACATCATAACATATTATGACCTAGCACCTATGCTAACTGAGCTTGAAGCATTCAACAACGGGACGAAGGCGCTTCAACACTTATGTAATCAACTACAGCTAAGAACAACATGCAATGCAATGGTTACCCATTTAACGAATATGAAGATATCACTACAAGGAGATACCAACTTGATTTCAAGACATCGAAGTGCTAGAGCAGCAATAAATATTGTTGGAAACATAGCTCACTCCTTATTTGGGCTACTAGATTCCGACTATGCAGAAGAATTGTCCAAAACAATCAACCAAATAAATAACAATGATGCTCATCTCTTGTCAATGTTGAAAAATCAGACCTCTGTTATTGACTCAACCATCAACATAATAAAGCATGATCAGCTCCAGGTCCAAGATAGCATAAATATGGTTCAAACTCAAGCCAACGAGATCATTGCAAGAATTGGAAATGCCACTGACCAGGTTAGAGTGTTTCAAATCTTTACTACACTTGCTATGCAACTAATGATGATGGCATCCAATCTACAACGGATAGAAAGCACAATTCTTGATACACTAACAGATATACATTATGGCAACATCAACCCACTACTACTTTCACCTGCCCAACTTAAGGCTGAAATCATAAACATAAGAAATCACTTACCATTGTCACAGAAACTACCATTCGAACAAGAAGATTTGCTCAAATTCTACAAAATATCAAAAACGAAGGGAGGCAACGCAAGAAAACACTTAATATTCGTCATTACCATCCCGCTCGTTGAACAAGAAGCATTTGAGTTATTCCAAATAAGATCAGCCCCATTAATTATAAACAACACGCTTCTGACCATAAGCCCAGCCATAGAGATTCTGGCCATAAACCGTCATAGAGACCAGTATTTTCCAATGACTTCATCAGAATTCAAGGATTGCAACAAAGGAAAAGATATGCAGTATTTCTGCTCAACCAGAAAGGCAAAATATCACGCAGGTTCACAAGCGTACAACTGTGAATTTTCTCTTTTCATCAACAACACCGCAACTTCGTGTAACATTGTACGGCCCATCAACAACTTTATATGGACCCAATTGAACAATAGAAATCAATGGATTTTTGGAACCCTTCAAGATATTCAACTTACTGCTGTATGCAATTCCGAAACCTATCAAATGGATCTCGCTGGAGCTGGACTCCTCTCAATCGAAGGCAATTGTAGATTGAGAAACAACCTAGTTACCATTCAAGAAATCCAGATGACAATAAGCAACGTACATTCATCCTTCATAAGTTTTGGAAATTTATCAACGATAGAGAAACTAAGTGATGTTCAATCAGCTCTAGATCAAATTCCAAAATTTAACAACTCGCACATTGAATCGCTTACAACACTCCAAAACCAACTTTCAACATTACAACATCAGAAGCTCGCAAACCTCAACGAAAAAATACTTACTAACAACATTCATCATTATTCAATCAGCTATCTGGCACTTATAATAGCAGTCTGCCTGGGAGTCATATTTCTGCTGAAAACTCGGAAGCAAATGACGTCAAACGAAAACTCCATTCCTTCACCGCCCAAAACTCAATACAACGTTTCGGAGGTATAGTTTGTTGAATGAGTTCCCATTCAACGCGGGGAAGAATGTTGATTGCTTTCGCAAACACAAGCCACACCAAGTATTGATGACATCAGCAGGAAACAATGACCTGCCCAACATAAACATAACTGTGTCATATTTTGTTTTACTCTATTATATTTGTAAGCAATTTATGTAACAATGCAATGTGACATCGTATTTATGTTTGTAAGCAATTTATGTAAAACAATTAATATTATTTATTTTGCAATGCAATGTGTCATCGTATTATATTTGTAAGCAATTTATGTGACACAATTAATATTTATTTGTAACGTAATGTATCATCAATTTGATTGTTTAGTTTTAAGTATAAAAGAGACATATCTCGACAATAAAATTCATTCGTTTCGTTTAACAACAACAAGGTGTTTTAACTTCGAATCTACAATTCCTTTCAAGAACAAGTTTCAAGTGCTTGTATCTTGTAAACCTCGAAACAACAATTCCTTCAAGAACAAGTTCAAGTGCTTGTCTCTTGTAAACAACAAAATCTTATTGTACATAGAACAGTAAGAAGCTGAGATACATCTTTTACTCTAACTGTATTGGACAGTAAGAGATAAAAAACAATTATGATTTTAATTTGAGATTTCTTGAGAACTTTAGTCCAATTTAATATGCGTTTCGCCCAGGTACTCCAGTTGGGCTCATCAGTTAGATGTTGTAGCACCTTTCTAAGACGCAATATTTTAGTCGATGGCTTCCGACACAAATAAAACTTCCAGCTTTTAAGCACTATGAATTTCTTAGAGAATTAATAGCTTTGAGTATTTTGAACCCGCTGACAGGTTCAAAAAAGAAACTATTTCTATTTAGATTAACTATTCTTTCTCCAGTAAAGCAATTACATTTTGTTATTACCGAAAAAGGAGTTTTGACCAACAGATGCAAGGTAGTTCCTGAATTCGTTTGCTATTTTCTTAGGTCTTGTAATAACGGCACTTCCTAATTTAAGTGCATTATATTCTAATTTTGAAGAAGCTTTGCGTCTTAATAAACAATTTATTGCATCCATCTCTTTTCTGATATTTCTCTTTGCATGATCTATTTTTGAATGGTAATAGCTATCTTTTGCATTTCTGATTTCACCATTAACTTTGATGGAGTAACGAATAAAACGGCTTCTTAAACTTAAATTCAATGGATGATTTCTACCTTTTTTGCTTAATTTGTGCTTTTGTTTGATTTTTTTAATTAAATTACTAGTTATCCAAGGCTTCAATCTAATTTCCGATTTATTTCTAACGACAGATTAACAGTTTTTGCCTCTTTCAACCATGAACACTGTTGGGTGCAAACTTGTATAAAAATAATTAAGAAAATCAGGTGCTGCAAATTTGTTATAGAAAAATGTCATGAAACATTTCCAGTGCTCGCCTGTCAACCTCGTAGTTGCGGGTTCGATTCCTGCCGGTGTCTATGTCTTCTTATATTCCATTAAAAACCAATTCTAAAAATTTTCATAAAACAAGTTGCTGCTTTGCCCATTACATGCTGTTTAGGCATAACACTAACAACATGTTATTGAGTAAACTACCATACCCATAAAATATGACAACAAAATAAATAAAATAATGCGAATTATAAGGGACATACATACATAAGACACGGTTATTCTCTCCGCATTAGTTCAGCCGCCAAACCTGGAGATAAATCTGAGACAACAACCAGCTCTGGTCTCAGAACATCGCGCCACACTTCTTTCTTATCCTCCTTTCTCTTCTTTCAGCGGATGATCGCGTTGTGTTAAGAAAAACATAGAAAGAGTATTCATAATCCCTTGGGCGCGTGCAAAGTTATAAAAAAAAAATTTTAAAAATATAAAACCATAATAAATTCAGTTCTTAATATTGATACCTAAAAATTAGTTCACATTTATTGAAATAAATAATATCATATAAAACATAAATAGATAAGAAAAATATAAACAAAACTAAGAAACACATACAGGGTGGCGCACGAATCGTGCTACAATAAGAAATTTAAATAACTTTTATTTTAATCGATGTATTTCATTAATTTTTTTTATTGGATTAAAATAAAATTTTATTTTAAATAACTAATGATTTTTAAAGATGATAGACCGCAAATGACCTCCACGCCCATCCACGCATATGCAGCACCCATTGCTGCCACTAAGAAATTAAAAAAAAACATAGTTTTAAAACATGATTTCGGATATAAAAGCATGACGGACATATCTCGTAGTTAGAAGCGCGTTAAATTAAAAACAAAAGAAATAAAATGCACGACTGGATCGCACGAACTTGCACTTGTAGCTAACCTTATTGTAGCTAACCATTGAGGTTATATTTAAATCTAAGTTATGGATATTAATTATGTAAGTTAGGAGAGTAAAATGTATCTACATATATATATACATATTGATGGAACCTAAGTATGTAAACATATAATAATGAAGCATGTTGGTGGGTAGGTAGCTATATGCATATAACTTTATAATTTAGGTGCAATATGCATAAATAAGATTCATGTGATTTTTCAAGGCACATATTATATATATGTATATGGCCTACATTATATTTAGTATTCATTGGCGTACGCAAAATTTCGTAAAAAGAGAATAATAATATGGTAGAAATAAATGGATAATACACATAATTAAATGTTTTTATATTGCTTAGTCGTTATAGTTTGAGGGAAATTAAAGATGCCATATAAATTCATGGATAAATAAGAATATATCTAAACAAAAATCAAAAATCATTGGAGCGGTTTTTTAATAAATAAATTTTGTATGTATTAAATTTTGAAAACATTTTTCGAAAAAAATTTGAAACGCCATTATGAAGATATTATTAATATACATATAAAATTCAAATTTAAAAAAAAAATCTAGCTGGTTTTTGAAAAATCGATTTTTCAAAAAAAAAAAATTATTTATTTTTTAAAAATCGAAAAACTCTTTTTTGAAAATTTGAGTATGCAGTCTTATAAACAATTTTAGGGAGCATTTGTATAAAAAAATATAGTTTAATCGGTAAATTTTAACAAAATTATCCACACGTTTTCGAAATATTGTATAGTCAAAAAAAATATTTGTTTTCAAAAATCAAAACAAATATTTTTCGAAAATTTTGGTAAGCTGTATTATTTATAATTGGAAGTACCTCCTATATAAAAATTTTAATTAAAATCCGTCGAGCGAAATTCGAAAATCAAAACAATTTTTGTATTGTAGATACTAGATATAGATACCATTAATAACAATATATGTATCTAAAAAATGTCTGAGCAAAATGTAGACTAACCAAAAGTACTGCGCACACTTATTTAGAGCCATTTTCGTGATAATTAAGATGATAAAACAATTTGTATGGTAAGTACAGTTATTTTTGGTGTACAAAAAAAACGATTCAAAAATCTTGTCTCAAGTACCTTAACCGTTTAAATAGGTACAAAGTTTGAAAAAAATCGCTGCAGCCGCTTAGGCTGTCGATCGATCTACAGACAGACACACCGAATTGCGGACCCACTTTTTTGGTGTTCTCCATCATCGTCATGTCAAATTTGATTAAAATCTCGAGTTCGATTTTTTTTTTCAAATACAAAACTTGCCCTATATCCCAAGTACAAAGGAGATTAATTGAACAATTTAGTAAGTAGATATTAACAGGTAAAACAACAAAGCGGTTCAAATAAAATAAAATGCACGACTGGATCGCACGTACTTGGTCCTATGTTCCATTACATTATATGTAAAATATTCCTAATAGAAACGGCTAAATGTATTTTTAAAGTCGCTTTTTCAATTAATTTTTTATATATGAACATTTAGATATTTGACAATATAAATTAAAAACAAAATTTCAGAAAAAATCATCCACCTGTTTTAAAAATATTGAATTAAGGAAAATATATATTTTTTTTTTCAAAAATCCAAAAAAAAATATTTAGAATTTTTATAAAAAAATTGATCGAAATCCGTTGAGCCGTTTATGAGAAAGTCGAAAATGAATAAAATGGTTGTATAGCGGGTACTGTTAATAACAAAATATTTAAAAAAAAAGTTTTGACCAAAATGTAGAGGATACCCAAAGTAGTGCACACACTAATTTTCATTAAATTCATTAGAGACGTTTTCGAAATAATTAAGATGGAAAAAAATTTTGTATGGCAAGTACCGTTATTTTTGGCGCTAAAATAACGATTAAAAAATCTATTTTGGACAATCACATACAACGCTTAAGTACCAAGTTTGAAGAAAATCGCTTCAGCCGTTTAGATTCTCTCCGCATTAGTTCAGCCGCCATCCCTGGAGATAAATCTGAGACACCTGCCAGTTCTAGTCTCAGAACATCGCGCCACACATCTTTCCTATCCTTCTTTCTCTTCTTCCACCGGATGTCCGCGCTGTGTTAAGAAAAACATATAAAAGGGTATTCATAATCCCTTGAGCGCGTGCAGTTATAAAAAAAAAAAAAAAAAGAATGTAGAGAGTTGTACAGATAGACAGAAACACGGAATTGCGGGACCCACTTTTTTGGTGTTCTCTATCATCGTAATGTCTACTTTGATTAAAATCTAGAGTTAGATTTTTTTCCAAATGCAAAACGCGCCCTATAGTAATAGTAAATCGCAAGTAAAAAAAGAAAATATAACAAAATTATAGAGTGATGTAATATGAAACCCAGGAACAGATTTCATTCAAAATCAAATTTTGTATACCTATACCTACAAAGAAAAAGAACTTAAGAATTCGACGGTTCCACGAGCGAAAAGATTTCATGTATCCTTTTTATTTGACTAAATCATCACATCTCAAGTATCAGTTTTTTCACAAAAAAAAGAACTTATGAATTCCATGATTCCATGTAACCGGTGATTTCATTACAAATCTTCATCGAAAATGAGTGCACCTACTTACCTGATAGAGCAAGCTCATGTTTAATTCATTATGGGATTCCCCAGAATATTCATTGTATAATACTTCTTTTCCTTGAGGAAAAATCTACTTTCTTCAGTATTTTTTAACATTTCCCACTAGGTATTCTCATTTTCTGTTAAAAAGCTTCAACCGGAGAAAAATTGGCATTACTGCAACTTTCGTAAATATATCTATATGTATGTGTCTGTTTTATTCTTCTTATTTCTTATTAGGTAGGTAGGTATTCTTATTTTAAATTGTCCTTGAACTTAAATGCTTTTACATCAGCTGGTTGTGCAAGGTCATTTGCGACCGAATCTCAGCGGAGAAAATATTATTCATATTAATATCAATATATGTACCTCGTAGATTTATAATTTTATAAGATTTATAATAGGTACCCAATAAATGCTTGTACCTATTTTTATTTATTTGCAACGTAGGTACCTAAAAATATTTTTCCATTTATGTATGCAGGTACCTATTACCTTCCTAATTAACATAATTAAAATCCATAAACTAGATTTAAATACTACCTATGTAACTATTCCTTCAGTCGTACATTCGACAATTTACTAAGAACCAAGGTAATTTTAATTATAAATATATCTGCGTTAAACCTGTATATGATAACTACCTATCTTCTAATAGCTTCAATGCTTATCTACATTAAAGTTAGTTGTAAGTAACAATAGCAAGTCCCTATGATCAAATCGTGCATTTTATTATTATAAGAATTTTCTCTAAGAAGCTAGGTAGGTACATATTTTGATCAAAAAAAATTATCTACACACCTACCTACCTATTTAAAAGTTTATTAACTCAAGCAATGTATGTATGTAGTACTTGTTCATACAATATAGTATTTTGAAATATGTAGGTGTATTAAGGAGGCTTTACGTTTATATTCATTTGCATCATCTTCTGCAAAAAAAGAGGAAACAAAATCATACTTGTGCGATAGAGAGCGAAGACCAAAATGGAGATCATCTTCATGTACGAAGATTATAGAAAGTACGAATCTAAAGATTGCAGATTAAGGAGGCTTTACATGTATCTTCATCTTCATCTGCATCGACATCTGCAAAAAAAGAGGAAACAAAATAAAAAAATCATACTTGTGCAATAGAGAGCTAAAACCAAAATGGAGATCATCTTCATGTATGAAGATTATAGGAAGTATGAATCTGAAGATTGCAGATTATAGTGAAGATGAACATGTTCATCTTCATTATAGCATTTTCATCTGCACCATAATTTGTTCCGTTCAGGCAACGGATTTTCAATTTTTTTTTTACCATTTCACCTCACTTTTCTTAAGCCTAGTACACTGCTGATGCGAAACGAAAAATCCCATACAAAAATGACACAACGAAATCATAAACGAAAAATTTCGCTCTACTTTTCGTTTTCCAGTACGCTGCTGAATGACGAAATGTGTAATTTTAGTGTATAGCTGTACTAGATTTCTTAGTACAATTCCCCACTCTTTTCGTTCTCAATTTAATTGACCTGCACATTAATTGCTTGCGAAATTTTGACATTTAATTTTTTTATAAAAAAAAGTCAAGCTCTTGTATTGCTTATTTGATTTTTCTTTGGCTTTGGGTTTTCTCTAGTGTCTGGTTTTTCTGTGCATTTTCTGTATTAAATTATTCGAAATAAGTTCAATTCTAATTTTTGTATCAAAACCAATTTCAAAATCGACTAAACTAAATCTGCAAAATGGAAATGGGAAGTTGGAAAGAAGCACACCCTTCACATATCTTATCGGCGAACAAGATATAGCGGATCTTTATTTGGAGTGCTTATTATAACCAACTATCAACTTTTCTCATACCTAGTACTAGTGCTTAGATTAAAAATAACCTATGTCCTTTTAAAATTAATTTATTTTAAGTGACTACTAAATAAAAATATTATAATCAAGATTCAGTAGTTTGTTATGCAATTAACTGTCCATGTCATGATTTTTAAAATACATTTCTTACTCCGACTTTTAAGTTCTATGCGACCTTTGACACCATACAAATATAAAAAAAACACTCACCATTTCTAACTCCATAATTTCAACACATAAATTAACTCAATTGCCACAAAGAAAAAATCAAATCGACCGTTCGCTACTGGCAGTACGAATATGAATTTCCGACCTGGTCGGGACAAGATGTATCCAGGCCGGAAGCCAAAGGTAAGCGGCCTTCCGCTGCACCAACGACAATTAAGGAAATCATCGTTACCACAATAATGTTTGGTTGCAAAAAGGCCATCTTAAACGATACCCACCTCTATTTAGAAAGCCTGTTTCCGATCTCATTGATTGGCGATTTTATTCCATACCCCAGAATTTATTTCTCAAGTTCAGACAATCTGTTTAATGTTTACTTCGTGAAAATCGGCACGGGATGGACATTGTTATTTAGTCTACAATTTCCGGTGATGACCTCGCTAGTCCTTTGTTGTGTTAATAGAAAGAAGATGATGACAAATCACTTACCTCGCATTGCCATCGCTACCTTCTTTTTCTTTTCTCGACGAAGTTCTTTAATGTAATTGAACCATCGTATGGCAGATGCACTGCTCCAAAAGCTATTCACTGTTCACTTTGAAATATATAATCTGAAAAATATAATCAGACTATAAATATAATGGACTATATCTTCGAACGGGTTGCCCAATAAAGGCTAGCGATAACTTCTTAGAATCAAAACTTGATACTATCAAAGGAAGCATTAACAAAACCAAAAGTAGTTTTGTCACCAAATTACTATTAGGTGTATTTTTTTTGTCACCAAATTTCCTTTATATATAATTTTTTTGAAATAAATCTTGGGCTTGAAAATGGTATCCGGAAATAGTAAGAAACTATAAATTAGAACTCATAACCGTTTACACCATCCCAATGAAGCACGTAGTTTTCGAATTATAGAGTGGCTTACCTCCCTATTTCATTGATTTTCCTAAAATTGATAGAAATTTCATCAAATCGGCAGATAAACCAGTTAATAAGTCCCAAAGTATTTGCTTAATTTCCATCATTTATACGGTTCTGAGTTTTATTTTAAGTCCTCTATATGTAACAAGAACAATTTTTAAATCCAAGAATTATTTCAAAAAAATTACATCTAAAAGTAATTTGGCGACAAAAAATTTAATAATTTGGTGACAAAATTACTTTTTTTTTACAACTTGTCAATTGTTTTTGACAGCTTACAGAACTCTCCTCAAATATTTTTCCGCTGTGGTTTTCGTTAGCATTGCGCTCTCCTAGTGGAGACCACCGAAAAATTTCGTTTTGCATCAGCAGCGTACTAGGCTTTAAAAAGAACGAAAATAGCGAAATTATCTCCTCAAAACTACATACCTGAATGCTAAGAACATGTGATTGTGAGATGTGTCAAGAAAGTTATAGCAGAGTTCGAGTAAGTTATTAGTGTGAACCTTGTCTTACTTTTATGTTTGTTTTATATTATGGTCCCGCTCTACTTTTCTTCAAGTCTTCAGATGCAGATCCATGTAAAGCCTCCTTTATGGTGAAGAGAACATGTTCATCTTCATTATAGCATTTTCATCTGTACCATAATTTGTTCCGTTCAGGTAACGAATTTTCAAGTTTTTTTT
Source organism: Philhelius pedissequus (assembly GCA_910595825.1). Taxonomy (NCBI): domain Eukaryota; kingdom Metazoa; phylum Arthropoda; class Insecta; order Diptera; family Syrphidae; genus Philhelius; species Philhelius pedissequus. The sequence goes on from OU343160.1 coordinate 151,462,189, forward strand.
TACCATTTCACCGCAGTTTGCTTTAAAACAACGAAAATAGCGAACATTTTCTTCTCAAACCTACATACCTGAACGCTAAGAGTATGTGATTGTGAGATGTGTCAAGAAAGTTATAGCAGAGTTTGAGTAAGTTATTAGTGTGTACACTGTCTTACTTTTATGTTTGTTTTATGTTATGGCCCACTCTACTTTTCTTCACGGCTGCAAATGCAGATCCATGTAAAGGCTGCTTTAATCACACAATCATTTTTTATTCTACCAACCCGAACAGCAATAATTTATTAATCGTACAGTACCTACATACATACAAGTTATATACGCTCCAAGATGCACTCCAGCAACAGAGACAAATCTTCAGCATGATAAGAATGACATCATGTTCAACAAACCAAAATTGAATAAGGCAGCCGCAACAAAGCAACAAGATAGCTCATCCTCATAGATACTTAAATAAAAGATAACATAGCACATGCAGTTGTAACAATAAAGAAAACAAAACTGTAGATATAAATAGGACCTAAATAAAATATTGTTTGTTAGAAATAAGTAAGTTTGCAGTCTTCGAGGTACTCTCGCCCTAGGTTACAAGACTTAATAAATAAATTTTTAAAAAGAAAAACTCATAGTTTTATTAAAACAAATCTGGCGCAGTCGGTAGGATAGAGTTAAATTGATTCTGTCCTGTAAAAATCTACAATCCGTTACGGTACAGTGAATTTAATTTTCAAATAAAAGTTTTCCTGCGAAAAAGTTTAAACGAATATTTGAATTAATAACAAAATCGGAACCGCGACATCCTTAATTATTTCAGTGAAAAACCGTACCAATATTGACGGAAAACATTTAAATAATTTAAATCAATTCAATGAACTAGAGACAGAATCCTTAGCGAAAATAAAGATTTTAAATCTGTTCAGTGAATCCTGATTAGTCCATTACTCAACCAACGCATATGGTGTATGTCAGAAAGTCCATAGAGGAAAACTAATCAAAACAAACAGTAGATTAAGTGAAAATAAAAATTGAAAATAAATAAGTAAATAAAAACAAAAATAAATCGTCATCCGAGCCCCGACTTCAGAAGAATAGATGTTCAGAAAATTTAAAAATAAGAAGTGGATTAAAACTAACAACAGTCATACTGACGAAGAATCATCATCAGGAGAAGAAGCAGATCAACATTTAATCAACATTAGAAACCAGAAAATACCTGAAAACATCAGTAAGAATAATTGTAAGCTAGAAAATAATAAATTTGAAAATTTTGAAAACAATAAATTAAAAATTAATATTGAAAATAATGTTGGTGGTGAAAAAACTATAGCAGAAAATAAAAATAAAAGTGAGTTGAAATTAGAAATCAATTACCAGAATACTAACAAAATGTCCTTAGAAAATAATGATCAAGGTACAGCCAAGAAGAGCTTAGCGCTCGACCCTCTGAAATATATAGAGAAGTTAGGTCCATTCGATGGAAGCACAGAAGATTTATACACATTTCTTGCAAATGTTGACGGAATTATTCCAATCTTGAATGAATACGATAATCAGAGCCAAATCATGTGCATTAATATCCTTAAATCGAAATTCATAAGAAAAGCTAAGCGCTGCATTGAGATACACCCTCACTTACAGAAATGGACCGACATCAAAGCGATTTGATCTCTAATTTTGGCGGCTTTAAAAATAGCATACAGTTGTATGAAGAACTTAGACAGATATGATTTAGAGGCAATATCCTTAGATCTTATAATGACATTCAAAAAACACTTTGTAATATTAATCAAAAAAGTGTACAAAAAGATCAAACAAATGAAGTAGATAGTAATAATTTAACGGCTTTAAATATTTTTAAAGGAAAACTACCAGTACGTACGCGTACCATAATTTTTGCTCTCAAGCCTACCAGCTTACAAGAAGATTTACATCAGCTAACTGAAGCCGGTTTTGTTAATTCAAATCCGTTTGCAGAAAGACAACAAAAACGTCAGATGAATAATAGAAACTTCCAACCTAAACTTTACATCCCACAACAAAACAATAATAATTCTTTTAGACCTCAGAGTAATTTTCAGAATAACTCTCAGAATAATTCTCAGAATAATTCAGAACAATTTAGAAATAATTTTAATAACAACTTTAGACAGAACAATTTAAGACAACCCTACAATCACTTCAATAATCAAAATAACTTTAGACCCCCATTCCAAAATAATCGTAACCCTAATAGAAACTATAATACTCAAGGAAATGAGCCCATGGAAGTCGATCCAGGTTCGAGCCAATGCAGGAGGAATCCTAATCTATGCAATAGGCAGGTAAACTACAATAGAAATGTAAGCCCAAAAACTGATCCTGCGGGATACGTAGAAACAAATACTAATATTAATAATAACCCTGCGGGATATCCAAAAACAAATAATGAAACAAAAAATTTTCAAGTACCAGCCTCGGATTGCCTTTTGTTCGGATAGAAAAAGCAGGCAGGATATTAAGAATACTAATCGACACAGGAGCGACGGATAGTATATTAAACGAGAAAGACTCCTACGAATATTCAGACGTATTCTTCCACAAAGGCGATGATCTCTCTTTTACATCACACTTTAAACATAAGTTACCAGTTCAGGATAATTCTCCTTTTTTCACTAGAATGTATAGATATCCTGAAATACACAAATTGAAGTAAACGACCAGATTCAAGAACTATTCAATCAAGGTATCATTAAACATTTAACTTCTCCCTATAATGCTTCGATTTGGGTTGTACCTAAGAAAACAGATAAGATAGGCAATAAAGAATGGCGAATAGTAATAGACTATAGAAAACTAAACAAGATCACAAAAGAAGATAAATTCCCGATCCCACTCATAGACGATATTTTAGATAAGATGGGACGTGCAAACTATTTTTCCACAATAGACCTAACAAAAGGCTTTTACCAAATTTAAATTGATCCTGAAGACCGAGAAAAAACAGCTTTCAGTACTCTATCAGGCCATTACGAATGGATGCATATGCCATTCGGTTTAAAAAATGCACCCGCAACATTTCAGCGGATGATGAATGAAGTTTTAGGCGATTACATTTGCAAAATATGCTACGTATACCTAGACGACATTATTATTTTCTCAGCTTCCCTTCAAGAGCATATGTACCACTTAAAATTAATATTTGAAAGATTACGAAAAGTTAATCTTAAAGTTTCACTAAGCAAATGCGATTTTCTTAAAAAAGAAAGTGAATTTTTAGGTCATATAATAACGCCAGAAGGCATAAAACCAAACCCATCTAAAATTCAAACAATTAAAGATTTTCCCCTTCCAACTACGATTAAAGAAATACAATCATTTTTAGGTCTTACCGGTTACTATCGCAAGTTCATAGAAGACTACGCAAAGATAATAAAACCTAATATGACCCTGTACCTGAAGAAAGATTCTAAAATAGATTTAAAAAATGAAAAATACATTGGCGCGTTCAATAAGTGAAAAATACTCGTAGCATTGCAAGATACATTGATAAACAGACACCCAGATTTTACAAAAGAATTCACACTGACAACTTCGCTATCGGTGCAGTCCTAAGTCAGTCCCACGGACCATTATCTTTTGCTTCATGCAATTTGAATAAACATGAGTGTAATTACTCAACCATAGAGAAGGAACTTTTAGAAATCGTTTGTGCCACCAAACAGTTTAGACATTACCTTTCGGTAGAAAATTCAAAATATTAACAGACCATAGGCCTCTATTTTGGCTCCAAAACTTAAAAGAACATAATTCAAAATTACAACGATGGAAGAATAAACTCGAAGACTACGACTTCGATATCGAATACATCCAATGCAAGCAAAATAAAGTCGCTGATGCTTTGTCAAGAATTAAAACTTAACAGATAAATGCATTTGAAGAAGATCTCGTGAGTACCAAGCATAGCTATGAATCAGACAGTTCAGATCTTATCCCAATAACAGATAAACCTATCAATATGTTTGAACGCCAAATAATTGTTAACACAACAAGGTTAGATTCCCGAGAAATAACATTCCCATACTTAGGAAAAATACAAATAGTAATTACTAGAAAGAATTTTACCTCTAAAGACTTTGAACAAATAATTTCAGAATTCGAAAAACTAACGCAATATTTTTTGATAATGATGACTTACCACTAAATAGTTACGAAACAAACGATGAACTATTTCTCAAATTCCAAGAATACTGGAAGCAACACCATAACAAACAAAAACTACAGAACCATGTCCAACTTAATGAACTTACATTCCCCAGAAACTGAAGAAATAATTAATAACACTCACAAAACATACAATCACATCGGTATAGAGAAGACGTACTTAGAAATCATTAGAACCTATTATACACCAAATCTTAGAGAAAAAATAAATAAATAATCAATAATTGCGAAACTTGCAATCTTAAAATAGAAAGAAATCCACTAAAACTCCCATATGAAAAAACTGCAACACCAACAATATTCATTTCCTTAGGTTATCCAAAAGTCTTAACGACCGATAACGATAGATCTTTTTTTTCATATACAATACAACAATCTCTCAAAGATAACGAAATAATGAATCATATAACCACTCCTTATCGCCACACAATCTACTCAGCCATAGAACGTCAACATTACAGTCTAAAGGACCACATTCGACTTTTTGAAAAACAAAAACAAAATTTAATCGGTAACGTAAAGCGCATCACAGAGGTTTATAAGAACACTATTCATTTTTTTTTGGTAGAACAGACAATAAAATTGTATTTGAAAGAATTGAAAGTACTAAAGAAAAAGTTTTAAATAACATTAATAATAACAGAAAGGATACGGAGATAGATCCTAGTCTTACAAAAAATAAATAATCCAGAACGATATGAAAAGTTGAAGACAAAACACAAAAAAGTGAAAGTATTAGAAATTAATAAAAACAAAATAACAATACGACCAAATAGAGAGCCTCAAAAATTACACAAAGATCAATTTAGAAAAAGAAAGAAACAGTTTAAAAATGATTCCATTAAAATTGATAATAGCAATATTTCTATGGCTGTCAACGTTGACCCATAGTCAAGAGATACAAATGTATGAAATTACACGGGAATTCGCGATGATAAAAAGTGAATCAGTTAATTTGATAGAGGATTTCAAGACAATAGTGCACGTTATAAATTTAACCAAATATGAGCAAGCAATATCTAAACTTAAAGAAGAGTATAGGCTGATTCCAAACAAAGGATATAAACAAATTAGTGAAATCACAAAATTAGAAACTAAAATTCAAACATTAATACCCCATAAGATAGTTAAAAGAGGAGTTATAACTCTAATTGGATGATGAAGATCGCCAGAATATAGAAAATAGACTGAAAGCCTATGAGGAAAACAATGAAGAAATAATAAAAAATAACAACCAACAGATAAAGATTAACGACCATTTCAATGAACAATTTGAAAGACTAATAGATACAGTAAACATAGGGACAACTTTAATCAACGAGCTAAAGAGCCAAAGAAGCGATGTAAAATACCTTAGAACGGAAATTGAATTTTTTAATCAGATTAATGAAGTAAAATATGCTTTAGAAAAAATATAGGATATTATTTTAAAAAGTAGAACAGGTATGCTAACTCAGCACATTTTAACTTTTGAAGAAATTCAAGAAAATAACATAACGTTTGATAAATTACAACACATACAGATAAAATTAGCAGTTTACAAAGTAAATATCTTAATAATAATTTCTATTCCCCAATTCACAATTGAACGCTATAACAAATATTATATCCAATTAATAAAAGACGAATGTATTAACGATTTATTATTTCAAAAACCACTTAAAGATTGTAAAAGAATTAATCAAACCACACAGAAATAAAAGAAGAAGGAGAACTTATTGTAATAAAGAATATTGAACCAACTCCTATTAATCAAAACTGTAATGATTTAAACTACACTATTAAAGGAAATTATCTGATTAAATTAAGAAATTGTAAACTTCAAGTAAAGAATAAAAAATTTAACCGAAAAGAATATCTTGGAGACTTAATAGTCCCAATATTAGATTACAAATTTGAAACACACAATAAAGATATTGATTTAATTGAATATAAATCAGTACAAAATATAAAATAGCTAAGCAACATAGAATTAAGGCATAAAACAATAAGCTATAGTTTAACATTGGTATCAATAGTTGTAATCTTAGTAATAGTAATATTCATTTGCTTAAAAAGAAAAAATAACAGCCTCAGCACCAATACTACCGTGAATCTACCATCCGTGGAGTTTCATCAGATGGACGATTCAAATAGGGGAGGAGTTATATACGCTCCAAAATACACTCCAGCAAGAGAGACAAATCTTCAGCATGATAAGAATAACATGATGTTCAACAAACCAAAATTAGATAACGCAGCCGCAACAAAGTAACAAGATAGTCATCCTCATAAATATTGTAATAAAAGATAACATAGCACATGCAACAAAGCAACAAGATAGCCAATCATCATAAATGTTGTAATAAAAGATAACATAGCACATGCAACAAAGCAATAAGATAGCTAATCCTCATAGATACTTAAATAAAAGATAACATAGCACATGCAGCTGTAACAATAAAAATAACAAAACTGTAGATATAAATAGCACCTAAATAAAATATTGTTTGTTAGAATTAAGTAAGTTTGCAGTCTTCGAGGTACTCTCGCCCTTGACAAGGCTAAATAAATAAATTAAAAAAAAAAAAAAACTCATAATTTTTATTAAAACAAAACTTACATAATGTAGGTAGTATCGTAATTATTGAAATTAAATATTTTATTTAATTCTTGGTTCATTACTTTTGATTATTATTGGTAGGTAGTGAGAATATTTATAATCCATTACCTACCTATAATATGTAATTGATTCAAATACCTATGTATTTCGTATAGACATGCATTATTTCAAATAAATCATGATATTAATTGAAGGTAATTTAAAGTATAATTACCTACCTTCAAGATGAACTTCAAAATGCTTAATGTATTTATTATAAAAAAACAGCTGATTTTAAATTTACCAGGTTATAGGAACTTCAAACAAATTCATACACCTTTCGCATTAATAGGTAAGTAGGTATGATAATTCACTATTTTTTGCACAGCACGCACCAACTTTTACTCCACAAATCAATAGAAAAATTAATAAAAATTCACACACTGTTTATACATACATAGTATTTGCCCAGTCGATCTTCATTTCACTTTATTTTAATTTTAATTCACATTGCGCACACGCTGCGCTGTGCCGGCGGCGACTGACTGCAAGTTGTCTGCCAAGATTTTTTTTTGCAAAAGCAAAACTTTTTGGAACACTTTTTACACTACTAATTTGGCACAAATTTTATTATTTTCGTGAACAATTTGTATGTAGGTAGGTATGTTTGTATGTTAAATTGTTTATTTTTTCTCAATTTTCTCTTTTATTAATTGAAGGTATTTTAAAGTATAATTAAATACCTACCGGATGAATTTCAAAAGGCTATATGTATTTATTATAAAAAACTGCTGATTTTAAATTTACCAGGTCATAGGAACTTCAAACAAATTCATTCACCTTTCGCATTAATAGGTAAGTAGGTATGATAATTCACTATTTTTTGCACAGCACGCACCAACATTTACTTCACAAATCAATAGAAAAATTAATATTAATTCACACACTGATTATACATACATAGTATTTGCCCAGTCGATCTTCATTTCACTTAACTTTATTTTAATTTTAATTCACATTGCTCACACGCTGTGCGGTGCCGGCAGCGACTGACTGCAAGTTGTCTGCCAAGATTTTTTCTTGCAAAGGCAAACCTTTTAGGCACACTTTTTACACTACTAATTTGGCACAAATTTTATTATTTTCATGAACAATTTGTATGTAGGTAGGTATGTTTGTATCTTAAATGGTTTATTTTTTTTTTCAATTTTCTCTTTTTTATTTGGTATATTTTAAAATTAGTAAAAAATAAATGTATGATAGGTATACCTACATACGAGTAAGTACCTAAATGTAAGTAAATACCTAGAAGATGAATTTCAAAACGCTATAATGTATTTATTAAAAAGAAATCCGATTTTAAATTTACCAGGCTATACTTCAAATAAATTCATACACCTTTCTTATTTATTTTAGAGAATACCTACATTTAACAATATTTTCACCGCACAGCACTAAGATGCTTGAACTACACAAACAAACTTTTTTATTTAATTTTTTGAATTTTGTTTATGCTACAACACTTTATCACAACAAATTATTGAATTACCGATAATTCCACGAAATCAAAGTAAAATATTTTTTTAACACACGAACCGACGGCAAACATTTATGTTACACATACATATATATACCTACAAGCCGCAAATCAGAACTAGGTCGAACGGAATACACACTGAAACTTCTATACTCTTCCTAGTGGCAAATTTTCAATTTTTCACCCAGGAATCACCGCGAGATTCACCAAGGAACAGAGTCTTCACCCATGAATTTGTTGGTGAATCATTTGGTGAAATTAACATTGGGATGTCATTGGAGCTCACCACAGAATTTCTTAGTGAATATTCATTGGTAAAATAATTCAATATGGGTTTTCATTTGTTCTGTTACTTACGTGAAACATAAAATGAAAGGTTATTGATGAACTCATCTCCTTTTTGGAAGTTGAATTTTCAACAACATTTATTCATGAATGAATTATAACATGAAAATTCTCAATTCAATTTGGCTTTATTCTCAATTAAATTAGTAAATATTTTAAATATCTTATTGAATCTACTTAATTTATAAATTTAATAATGAAAATAATTAGTGGCATCTTTTTATTTGGATACTAATTTAGATAATGCCACATTTATATTAAATTTTGTGTGGGGGGTACAAAGAACTAATTATATACAAAATTATACAATTCAAAATTCATGTTAAGGAAGGACGAAAAATAAAGCATAGTTTAAATTCAACTGAATACACAAAATCGAAAAAAATGTGAAGTAATGGAACAAAACAAAAAAGAGGAAAATATTTTTACTTTCAACATAACAAACCATAATAAACTATTTTTTGTATCATATGTGAAAGTAGACTTTCAATTTTTTTCTGATCAAAACAAAGAAGCCATAATTTGATCTTTCTTATGAAGTCGGACAATTTTCTTGATGAGCTAATTTCAAGGGGTAGAGTATTTAACAACTTACAAGACAGGACGGAGTAAAGGTTAGGTTGGTTAGGTTGCAGTGGTCGCCAGGAAAACAGCTGACACACTAAGACCTTAGACAGGTCCATTGTGATACCACATGAATAGAAATTTACTCCTTAATCAAATCATTTGGAGCCGTGAAGTCGGTGAATCTCTGTGTCTAAGATCACTGGTGTCGTCGAAAAAGTATTCCGCCAGGTGTAATCTTCGTCCTTGGGAGAGAGCAGGGCATGATCAAACAAGATGGGATATAGTCTGCTGTTCCTCCTCGTCCTCGCAGCTTCTGCTAAATTCATTGGAAAAAACGCCATGTCTTTTGGCGTGTCTACCATACAACACCTATTACGGAGCCAAGATGTTTCCTGCTCAAAGAGCGTAAACCGCTTGAGCGTCTTGGGTCTATAACTGGCCAGATTTGTCTAGTAGCCAGGCACGTAGTAATGTTTGACCATCTAAAATTAATTTGTTTTATGGAGTTTTGATGTAACAATAGTTTGCTTGTAGCGATAGGCATACCGATTTCTTCCATTTCCGGTAGAATAGGTATGTGGGTTCCTTTTCTGACGAGTTCATCGGCTTTGCAGTTTCCCAAAATATCTCTGTGTCCCGGCACCCAATTCAGGTGAATGTTAAACTATTCTGCCATCTCCCTGAGAGATGATCGACAGTTACGGGCAGTTAAAGAGTTTGTGGAAACACCGCCAAGTGATTTGAAGGCTGCTTGACTGCCAGAGAATATACGGATATCCGATGTAGATATCACGTGTTCCTCTTTAATTGCCAGGATTTCTGCTTGGAACACGCTACAATGGTCAGGGAGACGGAAAGAGACACGAAGATTTAGTACAAACCACCGCCCACTCCCTCTTCGGTTTTCGAACCTGTCCGTATAAAAGTGGGCTGACTCATCTTTTAAGAATCTCTCATCCTCCCAATCTGATCTTTGTGGGATGGTAACTTGGAAGTTCTTGTCGAAGATTAGCTGGTATGTGGAGTAGTCGGATTGTCCTAGTTTTGCTCCGACCTTGTTTAGAATATTAGAATGGCCTATCGAACTGCCAGTCCATTGATAGATGGCTTTGAGACGAATAGCTATACTTGCAGCCACTTGTTTGCTAAAAATGTGGAATAGTGTAAGGTTAAGTAGTATGTCAAGGTAGCCGAGGGTCTAGAGGAGAGTGCTCCACTGATACATAAGTTGGCTGACCTTTGGTCCAATGCAGTTCATCATACTGCTACTCCGTAAGTAAGTATCGGTCTGACGACCGTTGTGTACAGGGACGGATTAAAAGTTTCTATAGTTAGCAGTACGAAACTAAGGAATATTAGCGAAAAACATTTCATTTCTACGAAGATTACGGCTACTTGAGATTGGACTTTGTAAATATCAACCACTTATATAGAAAACCTTTAAAACTTTGTATTAATATGATTGTCTTACCGTAAGAATTTGCAGGCTCTTAAACAAAGGCATTGAATGAGCAAGTCTATGCGACTTGCAAGCATTTCTTATGGCTGATTTTTGAATAAGGTTTAGTTGTTGCAGTTTGTTTAGGTAAGCACATCCCCAACACAAAACGCCATATTGCAATTTTGATTGAAATATCCCATAATAAATAGTCTTTAGCAAGTCCGTTGAACAGTATTTTTTTCACCTATTTAAACAGAGGTAGATGTAAAAAGATATCGTTTTAAACTTGGTATGTGCTGGGACCAACTTAAATTTTGATCAATAGAAACAGGTATGAACACTATCAATTTTAAAACAAGTATCACTGTATGCTTGATTCTCGTCGAAAGATTGGCCACGCATTACATGACAGTTTATATTAAATAAATTATATGTTGAACAGTCAAATGAGTGAAAAGTTATGTTAACATCAGGAATTTCTTGACCTAAAAGACTAAAAAAACATGCTCAGCCAACCAAGATCTTCACAAGTGGAAATCATGGTTAAGATCTGAGATTAAATCCAATCTACTAGCTGAACAATAGGCAATACCAAGGTCATCAGCAAAAGCTTTAACACTTCCCACAAAAGAAAGACAAAAAATTAAGTTTATTTATATTAGAAATAAAGTCGGACCAAGTACAGAACCCTGCGGTATGCCTATGTTACTAGTTTTTGGGGTACTAGTACAACCACTGATTATAACATACTGCATCCTATTTTGAAGATAACTCTCGAACAACTTGTACATAGAACCTCGAAAACCTATCTTGTCTAATTTATCTTATAAAACAGTGTGACTAACCATATCAAACGCTTTCATTATGTCAACAAAAAGCCCAAGAATTTTTATCAGCTGGACCCTTGTAATTAATCGAACAAAAATCCCACAAGGCGCCTTCAGTGGAAAGGCCAGACTTGAAACCTATCTGCAGGGGACTAAAGAAGTTCATTTTATTCAACAAGGACAAGATTCTTGTCTCAGTGATTTTTTTCAAAAACTTTCGAGATAGACGACAATTAAGAAATCGGTCTATAGTTAGAAATGTCAGATTCGTTTCCTTTTTTAAATAATGGAATGATTAAAGTGCTTTTTAACCCTCAAGGAAGATTAAAGATAAAATATTGCAGTTAAAAAAAAGACAGTATATCAACAATTTTGGGACCGATATATTTGAGCACTGAATTGGAAATTCCATCTATTCCTTTTGAATTTGAGTTTTTTATTATTTTTTTTAATTTGAGATTTTTTGCGACCTTTTGTCCAAATGAATATGAGTTTCGCCCAGGTACTACAGTTGGGCTCATCAGTTAAATGTTGTAGTACCTTTCTAAGGCGCAATATTTTAGTCGATGGGTACCGACACAAATAAAATTTAGAGCTTTTAAGCACTGTGAAGTATATCCTTTTAGGGGAATTTGGTCAAATTCAGACACCTAGAAAATAATGACCGTGGTCTGGCTTGTTTAATTTTAGGAATAAATGTAAAAACAAAAATTATACAAATGCATTACGTAGGTATTGTTTTTGTTCCTTATTTTGTGGACTGTAATTATGATTTTAATTTGAGATTTCTTGAGACCTTTAGTCCAAATTAATATGCGTTTCGCCCAGGTACTCCGGTTGGGCTCATCAGTTAGATGTTGTAGCACCTTTCTAAGACGCAATATTTTAGTCGATGGCTTCCGACACAAATAAAACTTACAGCCTTTAAGCACTATGAATTTCTTAGAGAATTAATAGCTTTGAGTATTTTGAACCCGCTGACAGGTTCAAAAAAGAAGCTATTTCTATTTAGATTAACTATTCTTTCTCCAGTAAAGCAATTACATTTTGTTATTACCGAAAAAGGAGTTTTGACCAACAGATGCAAGGTAGTTCCTGAATTCGTTTGCTATTTTCTTAGGTCTTGTAATAACGGCACTTCCTAATTTAAGTGCATTATATTCTAATTTTGAAGAAGCTTTGCGACTTAATAAACAATTTATTGCATCCATCTCTTTTCTGATATTTCTCTTTGCATGATCTATTTTCGAATGGTAATAGCTATCTTTTGTATTTCTGATTTCACCATTAAATTTGATGGAGTAACGAATAAAACGGCTTCTTAAACTTAAATTCAATGGATGATTTCTACCTTTTTTGCTTAATTTGTGCTTTTGTTTGATTTTTTTAAATTAAATTACTAGTTATCCAAGGCTTCAATCTAACTTCCGATTTATTTCTAACGACAGATTAACAGTTTTTGCCTCCTTCAACCATGAACACTGTTGGGTGCAAACTTGTATAAAAATAATTAAGAAAATCAGGTGCTGCAAATTTGTTATAGAAAAATGTCATGAAACATTTCCAGTGCTCGCCTGTCAACCTCGTAGTTGCGGGTTCGATTCCTGCCGGTGTCTATGTCTTCTTATATTCCATTAAAAACCAATTCTAAAAATTTTCATAAAACAAGTTGCTGCTTTGCCCATTACATGCTGTTTAGGCATAACACTAACAACATGTTATTGAGTAAACTACCATACCCATAAAATATGACAACAAAATAAATAAAATAATGCGAATTATAAGGGACATACATACATAAGACACGGTTATTCTCTCCGCATTAGTTCAGCCGCCAAACCTGGAGATAAATCTGAGACAAGAACCAGCTCTGGTCTCAAAACATCGCGCCACACTTCTTTCCTATCCTTCGTTCTCTTCTTTCAGCGGATTATCGCGTTGTTATAATAAAACATAGAAAGAGTATTCATAATCCCTTGGGCGCGTGCAAAGTTATAAAAAATTTTTTTTAAAAATATAAAACCATAATAAATTCAGTTCTTAATATTGATACCTAAAAATTAGTTCACATTTATTGAAATAAATAATATCATATAAAACATAAATAGAAAAGAAAAACATAAACAAAACTAAGAAACACATACAGGGTGGCGCACGAATCGTGCTACAATAAGAAATTTAAATAACTTTTATTTTAATCGATGTATTTCATTAATTTTTTTTATTGGATTAAAATAAAATTTTATTTTAAATAACTAATGCTTTTTAAAGATGATAGACCGCAAATGACCTCCACGCCCATCCACGCATATGCAGCACCAGTGCTGCCACTAAGAAATTAAAAAAAACATAGTTTTAAAACATGATTTAGGATAAAAAAGCATGACGGACATATCTCGTAGTTAGAAACGCGTTAAATTAAAAGCAAAAGAAATAAAATGCACGACTGGATCGCACGAACTTGCACTTGTAGCTAACCTTATTGTAGCTAACCATTGAGGTTATATTTAAATCTAAGTTATGGAGTTTAATTATGTAAGTTAGGAGAGTAAAATGTATCTACATATATATATACATATTGATGGAACCTAAGTATGTAAACATATAATAATGAAGCATGTTGGTGGGTAGGTAGCTATATGCATATAACTTTATAATTTAGGTGTATGTATGTATACATATGTATAGGGCCTACATTATATTTAGTATTCATTGGCGTACGCAAAATTTCGTAAAAAGAGAATAATAATATGGTAGAAATAAATGGATAATACACATACTTAAATGGTTTTATATTGCTTAGTCGTTATAGTTTGAGGGAAATTAAAGATGCCATATAAATTAATGGATAAAAAAGAATATATCTAAAAAAAAAATCAAAAATCATTGGAGCGGTTTTTTAATAAATACATTTTTTATGTATTAAATTTTGAAAACATTTTTCGAAAAAAATTTGAAACGCCATTATGAAGATATTATTAATATACATATAAAATTCAAATTTTAAAAAAAAATTTAGCTGGTTTTTGAAAAATCGATTTTTCAAAAAAAAAAAATTATTTATTTTTTAAAAATCGAAAAACTCTTTCTTGAAAATTTGAGTATGCAGTTTTATTAACAATTTTAGGGAGCATTTGTATAAAAAAATATAGTTTAATCGGTTTATCCAATATTGAGAAAGTCGAAAATATGAAAAGTGGCTCTAGGGAAGTACCGTTAATAAATACGCAAAAAAAATATTTTTATACATTAAAGTGAACTGTACTAATCTGTACATTTTTATAAAAATTCTTGGAGCCGTTTTCGAGAAATAATTTTTTTCTTACCGGTTTTTAAACTTTGTATGGGAGGTATTGTTATTTTTATTTTAGAAAAATAGTTTTTTTAACTATTCAAGATAATGTCAAAAAATCACCAAATACGAAGTTTTGAAAAAATTTATTAAGTCGTTTTCAAAATTTTGAGTTTTCAAAAAAAAAATAATTTTTTAAAAAAATTTTAGTATACAACAGTGCTTAAATTCTCTGGGAGCTTCTGCGTAAAAAAATTCACAAAAATCAAATTAACCGTTTCCGAGAAAATCGAAAACCAAAAAAATGGTTCTACTAGAGGTACCAAAGAAAAATAAGATTTTTGTTTTTGGCCAAAAAAATTAATGGGAGCTACTGTTATTTGTCGTCTTAAAACAATGAAAAAAGCGTGTGGGCATATTACCGAAAAAACAATATGTACCAATTTTGAAGGAAACCTTTCAAAGGGCTTAGGCTGTAGACTCAAGAACAGACACACAGACTGACTGACTGAGAGACTTACAGACTGACAGACTGACAGACTGACAGACTGACAGACTGACAGACTGACAGACTGACAGACTGACAGACTGACAGACTGACAGACTGACAGACTGACAGACTGTGACAGACTGACAGACTGACAGACTGACAGACTGACAGACTGACAGACTGACAGACTGACAGACTGACAGACTGACAGACTGACAGACTGACAGACTGACAGACTGACAGACTGACAGACTGACAGACTGACAGACTGACAGACTGACAGACTGACAGACTGACAGACTGACAGACTGACAGACTGACAGACTGACAGACTGACAGACTGACAGACTGACAGACTGACAGACTGACAGACTGACAGACTGACAGACTGACAGACTGACAGACTGACAGACTGACAGACTGACAGACTGACAGACTGACAGACTGACAGACTGACAGACTGACAGACTGACAGACTGACAGACTGACAGACTGACAGACTGACAGACTGACAGACTGACAGACTGACAGACTGACAGACTGACGACAGACTGACAGACTGACAGACTGACAGACTGACAGACTGACAGACTGACAGACTGACAGACTGACAGACTGACAGACTGACAGACTGACAGACTGACAGACTGACAGACTGACAGACTGACAGACTGACAGACTGACAGACTGACAGACTGACAGACTGACAGACTGACAGACTGACAGACTGACAGACTGACAGACTGACAGACTGACAGACTGACAGACTGACAGACTGACAGGACTGACAGACTGACAGACTGACAGACTGACAGACTGACAGACTGACAGACTGACAGACTGACAGACTGACAGACTGACAGACTGACAGACTGACAGACTGACAGACTGACAGACTGACAGACTGACAGACTGACAGACTGACAGACTGACAGACTGACAGACTGACAGACTGACAGACTGACAGACTGACAGACTGAGACTGACAGACTGACAGACTGACAGACTGACAGACTGACAGACTGACAGACTGACAGACTGACAGACTGACAGACTGACAGACTGACAGACTGACAGACTGACAGACTGACAGACTGACAGACTGACAGACTGACAGACTGACAGACTGACAGACTGACAGACTGACAGACTGACAGACTGACAGACTGACAGACTGACAGACTGACAGACTGACAGACTGACAGACTGACAGACTGACAGACTGACAGACTGACAGACTGACAGACTGACAGACTGACAGACTGACAGACTGACAGACTGACAGACTGACAGACTGACAGACTGACAGACTGACAGACTGACAGACTGACAGACTGACAGACTGACAGACTGACAGACTGACAGACTGACAGACTGACAGACTGACAGACTGACAGACTGACAGACTGACAGACTGACAGACTGACAGACTGACAGACTGACAGACTGACAGACTGACAGACTGACAGACTGACAGACTGACAGACTGACAGACTGACAGACTGACAGACTGACAGACTGACAGACTGACAGACTGACAGACTGACAGACTGACAGACTGACAGACTGACAGACTGACAGACTGACAGACTGACAGACTGACAGACTGACAGACTGACAGACTGACAGACTGACAGACTGACAGACTGACAGACTGACAGACTGACAGACTGACAGACTGACAGACTGACAGACTGACAGACTGACAGACTGACAGACTGACAGACTGACAGACTGACAGACTGACAGACTGACAGACTGACAGACTGACAGACTGACAGACTGACAGACTGACAGACTGACAGACTGACAGACTGACAGACTGACAGACTGACAGACTGACAGACTGACAGACTGACAGACTGACAGACTGACAGACTGACAGACTGACAGACTGACAGACTGACAGACTGACAGACTGACAGACTGACAGACTGACAGACTGACAGACTGACAGACTGACAGACTGACAGACTGACAGACTGACAGACTGACAGACTGACAGACTGACAGACTGACAGACTGACAGACTGACAGACTGACAGACTGACAGACTGACAGACTGACAGACTGACAGACTGACAGACTGACAGACTGACAGACTGACAGACTGACAGACTGACAGACTGACAGACTGACAGACTGACAGACTGACAGACTGACAGACTGACAGACTGACAGACTGACAGACTGACAGACTGACAGACTGACAGACTGACAGACTGACAGACTGACAGACTGACAGACTGACAGACTGACAGACTGACAGACTGACAGACTGACAGACTGACAGACTGACAGACTGACAGACTGACAGACTGACAGACTGACAGACTGACAGACTGACAGACTGACAGACTGACAGACTGACAGACTGACAGACTGACAGACTGACAGACTGACAGACTGACAGACTGACAGACTGACAGACTGACAGACTGACAGACTGACAGACTGACAGACTGACAGACTGACAGACTGACAGACTGACAGACTGACAGACTGACAGACTGACAGACTGACAGACTGACAGACTGACAGACTGACAGACTGACAGACTGACAGACTGACAGACTGACAGACTGACAGACTGACAGACTGACAGACTGACAGACTGACAGACTGACAGACTGACAGACTGACAGACTGACAGACTGACAGACTGACAGACTGACAGACTGACAGACTGACAGACTGACAGACTGACAGACTGACAGACTGACAGACTGACAGACTGACAGACTGACAGACTGACAGACTGACAGACTGACAGACTGACAGACTGACAGACTGACAGACTGACAGACTGACAGACTGACAGACTGACAGACTGACAGACTGACAGACTGACAGACTGACAGACTGACAGACTGACAGACTGACAGACTGACAGACTGACAGACTGACAGACTGACAGACTGACAGACTGACAGACTGACAGACTGACAGACTGACAGACTGACAGACTGACAGACTGACAGACTGACAGACTGACAGACTGACAGACTGACAGACTGACAGACTGACAGACTGACAGACTGACAGACTGACAGACTGACAGACTGACAGACTGACAGACTGACAGACTGACAGACTGACAGACTGACAGACTGACAGACTGACAGACTGACAGACTGACAGACTGACAGACTGACAGACTGACAGACTGACAGACTGACAGACTGACAGACTGACAGACTGACAGACTGACAGACTGACAGACTGACAGACTGACAGACTGACAGACTGACAGACTGACAGACTGACAGACTGACAGACTGACAGACTGACAGACTGACAGACTGACAGACTGACAGACTGACAGACTGACAGACTGACAGACTGACAGACTGACAGACTGACAGACTGACAGACTGACAGACTGACAGACTGACAGACTGACAGACTGACAGACTGACAGACTGACAGACTGACAGACTGACAGACTGACAGACTGACAGACTGACAGACTGACAGACTGACAGACTGACAGACTGACAGACTGACAGACTGACAGACTGACAGACTGACAGACTGACAGACTGACAGACTGACAGACTGACAGACTGACAGACTGACAGACTGACAGACTGACAGACTGACAGACTGACAGACTGACAGACTGACAGACTGACAGACTGACAGACTGACAGACTGACAGACTGACAGACTGACAGACTGACAGACTGACAGACTGACAGACTGACAGACTGACAGACTGACAGACTGACAGACTGACAGACTGACAGACTGACAGACTGACAGACTGACAGACTGACAGACTGACAGACTGACAGACTGACAGACTGACAGACTGACAGACTGACAGACTGACAGACTGACAGACTGACAGACTGACAGACTGACAGACTGACAGACTGACAGACTGACAGACTGACAGACTGACAGACTGACAGACTGACAGACTGACAGACTGACAGACTGACAGACTGACAGACTGACAGACTGACAGACTGACAGACTGACAGACTGACAGACTGACAGACTGACAGACTGACAGACTGACAGACTGACAGACTGACAGACTGACAGACTGACAGACTGACAGACTGACAGACTGACAGACTGACAGACTGACAGACTGACAGACTGACAGACTGACAGACTGACAGACTGACAGACTGACAGACTGACAGACTGACAGACTGACAGACTGACAGACTGACAGACTGACAGACTGACAGACTGACAGACTGACAGACTGACAGACTGACAGACTGACAGACTGACAGACTGACAGACTGACAGACTGACAGACTGACAGACTGACAGACTGACAGACTGACAGACTGACAGACTGACAGACTGACAGACTGACAGACTGACAGACTGACAGACTGACAGACTGACAGACTGACAGACTGACAGACTGACAGACTGACAGACTGACAGACTGACAGACTGACAGACTGACAGACTGACAGACTGACAGACTGACAGACTGACAGACTGACAGACTGACAGACTGACAGACTGACAGACTGACAGACTGACAGACTGACAGACTGACAGACTGACAGACTGACAGACTGACAGACTGACAGACTGACAGACTGACAGACTGACAGACTGACAGACTGACAGACTGACAGACTGACAGACTGACAGACTGACAGACTGACAGACTGACAGACTGACAGACTGACAGACTGACAGACTGACAGACTGACAGACTGACAGACTGACAGACTGACAGACTGACAGACTGACAGACTGACAGACTGACAGACTGACAGACTGACAGACTGACAGACTGACAGACTGACAGACTGACAGACTGACAGACTGACAGACTGACAGACTGACAGACTGACAGACTGACAGACTGACAGACTGACAGACTGACAGACTGACAGACTGACAGACTGACAGACTGACAGACTGACAGACTGACAGACTGACAGACTGACAGACTGACAGACTGACAGACTGACAGACTGACAGACTGACAGACTGACAGACTGACAGACTGACAGACTGACAGACTGACAGACTGACAGACTGACAGACTGACAGACTGACAGACTGACAGACTGACAGACTGACAGACTGACAGACTGACAGACTGACAGACTGACAGACTGACAGACTGACAGACTGACAGACTGACAGACTGACAGACTGACAGACTGACAGACTGACAGACTGACAGACTGACAGACTGACAGACTGACAGACTGACAGACTGACAGACTGACAGACTGACAGACTGACAGACTGACAGACTGACAGACTGACAGACTGACAGACTGACAGACTGACAGACTGACAGACTGACAGACTGACAGACTGACAGACTGACAGACTGACAGACTGACAGACTGACAGACTGACAGACTGACAGACTGACAGACTGACAGACTGACAGACTGACAGACTGACAGACTGACAGACTGACAGACTGACAGACTGACAGACTGACAGACTGACAGACTGACAGACTGACAGACTGACAGACTGACAGACTGACAGACTGACAGACTGACAGACTGACAGACTGACAGACTGACAGACTGACAGACTGACAGACTGACAGACTGACAGACTGACAGACTGACAGACTGACAGACTGACAGACTGACAGACTGACAGACTGACAGACTGACAGACTGACAGACTGACAGACTGACAGACTGACAGACTGACAGACTGACAGACTGACAGACTGACAGACTGACAGACTGACAGACTGACAGACTGACAGACTGACAGACTGACAGACTGACAGACTGACAGACTGACAGACTGACAGACTGACAGACTGACAGACTGACAGACTGACAGACTGACAGACTGACAGACTGACAGACTGACAGACTGACAGACTGACAGACTGACAGACTGACAGACTGACAGACTGACAGACTGACAGACTGACAGACTGACAGACTGACAGACTGACAGACTGACAGACTGACAGACTGACAGACTGACAGACTGACAGACTGACAGACTGACAGACTGACAGACTGACAGACTGACAGACTGACAGACTGACAGACTGACAGACTGACAGACTGACAGACTGACAGACTGACAGACTGACAGACTGACAGACTGACAGACTGACAGACTGACAGACTGACAGACTGACAGACTGACAGACTGACAGACTGACAGACTGACAGACTGACAGACTGACAGACTGACAGACTGACAGACTGACAGACTGACAGACTGACAGACTGACAGACTGACAGACTGACAGACTGACAGACTGACAGACTGACAGACTGACAGACTGACAGACTGACAGACTGACAGACTGACAGACTGACAGACTGACAGACTGACAGACTGACAGACTGACAGACTGACAGACTGACAGACTGACAGACTGACAGACTGACAGACTGACAGACTGACAGACTGACAGACTGACAGACTGACAGACTGACAGACTGACAGACTGACAGACTGACAGACTGACAGACTGACAGACTGACAGACTGACAGACTGACAGACTGACAGACTGACAGACTGACAGACTGACAGACTGACAGACTGACAGACTGACAGACTGACAGACTGACAGACTGACAGACTGACAGACTGACAGACTGACAGACTGACAGACTGACAGACTGACAGACTGACAGACTGACAGACTGACAGACTGACAGACTGACAGACTGACAGACTGACAGACTGACAGACTGACAGACTGACAGACTGACAGACTGACAGACTGACAGACTGACAGACTGACAGACTGACAGACTGACAGACTGACAGACTGACAGACTGACAGACTGACAGACTGACAGACTGACAGACTGACAGACTGACAGACTGACAGACTGACAGACTGACAGACTGACAGACTGACAGACTGACAGACTGACAGACTGACAGACTGACAGACTGACAGACTGACAGACTGACAGACTGACAGACTGACAGACTGACAGACTGACAGACTGACAGACTGACAGACTGACAGACTGACAGACTGACAGACTGACAGACTGACAGACTGACAGACTGACAGACTGACAGACTGACAGACTGACAGACTGACAGACTGACAGACTGACAGACTGACAGACTGACAGACTGACAGACTGACAGACTGACAGACTGACAGACTGACAGACTGACAGACTGACAGACTGACAGACTGACAGACTGACAGACTGACAGACTGACAGACTGACAGACTGACAGACTGACAGACTGACAGACTGACAGACTGACAGACTGACAGACTGACAGACTGACAGACTGACAGACTGACAGACTGACAGACTGACAGACTGACAGACTGACAGACTGACAGACTGACAGACTGACAGACTGACAGACTGACAGACTGACAGACTGACAGACTGACAGACTGACAGACTGACAGACTGACAGACTGACAGACTGACAGACTGACAGACTGACAGACTGACAGACTGACAGACTGACAGACTGACAGACTGACAGACTGACAGACTGACAGACTGACAGACTGACAGACTGACAGACTGACAGACTGACAGACTGACAGACTGACAGACTGACAGACTGACAGACTGACAGACTGACAGACTGACAGACTGACAGACTGACAGACTGACAGACTGACAGACTGACAGACTGACAGACTGACAGACTGACAGACTGACAGACTGACAGACTGACAGACTGACAGACTGACAGACTGACAGACTGACAGACTGACAGACTGACAGACTGACAGACTGACAGACTGACAGACTGACAGACTGACAGACTGACAGACTGACAGACTGACAGACTGACAGACTGACAGACTGACAGACTGACAGACTGACAGACTGACAGACTGACAGACTGACAGACTGACAGACTGACAGACTGACAGACTGACAGACTGACAGACTGACAGACTGACAGACTGACAGACTGACAGACTGACAGACTGACAGACTGACAGACTGACAGACTGACAGACTGACAGACTGACAGACTGACAGACTGACAGACTGACAGACTGACAGACTGACAGACTGACAGACTGACAGACTGACAGACTGACAGACTGACAGACTGACAGACTGACAGACTGACAGACTGACAGACTGACAGACTGACAGACTGACAGACTGACAGACTGACAGACTGACAGACTGACAGACTGACAGACTGACAGACTGACAGACTGACAGACTGACAGACTGACAGACTGACAGACTGACAGACTGACAGACTGACAGACTGACAGACTGACAGACTGACAGACTGACAGACTGACAGACTGACAGACTGACAGACTGACAGACTGACAGACTGACAGACTGACAGACTGACAGACTGACAGACTGACAGACTGACAGACTGACAGACTGACAGACTGACAGACTGACAGACTGACAGACTGACAGACTGACAGACTGACAGACTGACAGACTGACAGACTGACAGACTGACAGACTGACAGACTGACAGACTGACAGACTGACAGACTGACAGACTGACAGACTGACAGACTGACAGACTGACAGACTGACAGACTGACAGACTGACAGACTGACAGACTGACAGACTGACAGACTGACAGACTGACAGACTGACAGACTGACAGACTGACAGACTGACAGACTGACAGACTGACAGACTGACAGACTGACAGACTGACAGACTGACAGACTGACAGACTGACAGACTGACAGACTGACAGACTGACAGACTGACAGACTGACAGACTGACAGACTGACAGACTGACAGACTGACAGACTGACAGACTGACAGACTGACAGACTGACAGACTGACAGACTGACAGACTGACAGACTGACAGACTGACAGACTGACAGACTGACAGACTGACAGACTGACAGACTGACAGACTGACAGACTGACAGACTGACAGACTGACAGACTGACAGACTGACAGACTGACAGACTGACAGACTGACAGACTGACAGACTGACAGACTGACAGACTGACAGACTGACAGACTGACAGACTGACAGACTGACAGACTGACAGACTGACAGACTGACAGACTGACAGACTGACAGACTGACAGACTGACAGACTGACAGACTGACAGACTGACAGACTGACAGACTGACAGACTGACAGACTGACAGACTGACAGACTGACAGACTGACAGACTGACAGACTGACAGACTGACAGACTGACAGACTGACAGACTGACAGACTGACAGACTGACAGACTGACAGACTGACAGACTGACAGACTGACAGACTGACAGACTGACAGACTGACAGACTGACAGACTGACAGACTGACAGACTGACAGACTGACAGACTGACAGACTGACAGACTGACAGACTGACAGACTGACAGACTGACAGACTGACAGACTGACAGACTGACAGACTGACAGACTGACAGACTGACAGACTGACAGACTGACAGACTGACAGACTGACAGACTGACAGACTGACAGACTGACAGACTGACAGACTGACAGACTGACAGACTGACAGACTGACAGACTGACAGACTGACAGACTGACAGACTGACAGACTGACAGACTGACAGACTGACAGACTGACAGACTGACAGACTGACAGACTGACAGACTGACAGACTGACAGACTGACAGACTGACAGACTGACAGACTGACAGACTGACAGACTGACAGACTGACAGACTGACAGACTGACAGACTGACAGACTGACAGACTGACAGACTGACAGACTGACAGACTGACAGACTGACAGACTGACAGACTGACAGACTGACAGACTGACAGACTGACAGACTGACAGACTGACAGACTGACAGACTGACAGACTGACAGACTGACAGACTGACAGACTGACAGACTGACAGACTGACAGACTGACAGACTGACAGACTGACAGACTGACAGACTGACAGACTGACAGACTGACAGACTGACAGACTGACAGACTGACAGACTGACAGACTGACAGACTGACAGACTGACAGACTGACAGACTGACAGACTGACAGACTGACAGACTGACAGACTGACAGACTGACAGACTGACAGACTGACAGACTGACAGACTGACAGACTGACAGACTGACAGACTGACAGACTGACAGACTGACAGACTGACAGACTGACAGACTGACAGACTGACAGACTGACAGACTGACAGACTGACAGACTGACAGACTGACAGACTGACAGACTGACAGACTGACAGACTGACAGACTGACAGACTGACAGACTGACAGACTGACAGACTGACAGACTGACAGACTGACAGACTGACAGACTGACAGACTGACAGACTGACAGACTGACAGACTGACAGACTGACAGACTGACAGACTGACAGACTGACAGACTGACAGACTGACAGACTGACAGACTGACAGACTGACAGACTGACAGACTGACAGACTGACAGACTGACAGACTGACAGACTGACAGACTGACAGACTGACAGACTGACAGACTGACAGACTGACAGACTGACAGACTGACAGACTGACAGACTGACAGACTGACAGACTGACAGACTGACAGACTGACAGACTGACAGACTGACAGACTGACAGACTGACAGACTGACAGACTGACAGACTGACAGACTGACAGACTGACAGACTGACAGACTGACAGACTGACAGACTGACAGACTGACAGACTGACAGACTGACAGACTGACAGACTGACAGACTGACAGACTGACAGACTGACAGACTGACAGACTGACAGACTGACAGACTGACAGACTGACAGACTGACAGACTGACAGACTGACAGACTGACAGACTGACAGACTGACAGACTGACAGACTGACAGACTGACAGACTGACAGACTGACAGACTGACAGACTGACAGACTGACAGACTGACAGACTGACAGACTGACAGACTGACAGACTGACAGACTGACAGACTGACAGACTGACAGACTGACAGACTGACAGACTGACAGACTGACAGACTGACAGACTGACAGACTGACAGACTGACAGACTGACAGACTGACAGACTGACAGACTGACAGACTGACAGACTGACAGACTGACAGACTGACAGACTGACAGACTGACAGACTGACAGACTGACAGACTGACAGACTGACAGACTGACAGACTGACAGACTGACAGACTGACAGACTGACAGACTGACAGACTGACAGACTGACAGACTGACAGACTGACAGACTGACAGACTGACAGACTGACAGACTGACAGACTGACAGACTGACAGACTGACAGACTGACAGACTGACAGACTGACAGACTGACAGACTGACAGACTGACAGACTGACAGACTGACAGACTGACAGACTGACAGACTGACAGACTGACAGACTGACAGACTGACAGACTGACAGACTGACAGACTGA
This sequence comes from Philhelius pedissequus, assembly GCA_910595825.1. Taxonomy (NCBI): domain Eukaryota; kingdom Metazoa; phylum Arthropoda; class Insecta; order Diptera; family Syrphidae; genus Philhelius; species Philhelius pedissequus. The sequence goes on from OU343160.1 coordinate 151,488,780, forward strand.
CAGACTGACAGACTGACAGACTGACAGACTGACAGACTGACAGACTGACAGACTGACAGACTGACAGACTGACAGACTGACAGACTGACAGACTGACAGACTGACAGACTGACAGACTGACAGACTGACAGACTGACAGACTGACAGACTGACAGACTGACAGACTGACAGACTGACAGACTGACAGACTGACAGACTGACAGACTGACAGACTGACAGACTGACAGACTGACAGACTGACAGACTGACAGACTGACAGACTGACAGACTGACAGACTGACAGACTGACAGACTGACAGACTGACAGACTGACAGACTGACAGACTGACAGACTGACAGACTGACAGACTGACAGACTGACAGACTGACAGACTGACAGACTGACAGACTGACAGACTGACAGACTGACAGACTGACAGACTGACAGACTGACAGACTGACAGACTGACAGACTGACAGACTGACAGACTGACAGACTGACAGACTGACAGACTGACAGACTGACAGACTGACAGACTGACAGACTGACAGACTGACAGACTGACAGACTGACAGACTGACAGACTGACAGACTGACAGACTGACAGACTGACAGACTGACAGACTGACAGACTGACAGACTGACAGACTGACAGACTGACAGACTGACAGACTGACAGACTGACAGACTGACAGACTGACAGACTGACAGACTGACAGACTGACAGACTGACAGACTGACAGACTGACAGACTGACAGACTGACAGACTGACAGACTGACAGACTGACAGACTGACAGACTGACAGACTGACAGACTGACAGACTGACAGACTGACAGACTGACAGACTGACAGACTGACAGACTGACAGACTGACAGACTGACAGACTGACAGACTGACAGACTGACAGACTGACAGACTGACAGACTGACAGACTGACAGACTGACAGACTGACAGACTGACAGACTGACAGACTGACAGACTGACAGACTGACAGACTGACAGACTGACAGACTGACAGACTGACAGACTGACAGACTGACAGACTGACAGACTGACAGACTGACAGACTGACAGACTGACAGACTGACAGACTGACAGACTGACAGACTGACAGACTGACAGACTGACAGACTGACAGACTGACAGACTGACAGACTGACAGACTGACAGACTGACAGACTGACAGACTGACAGACTGACAGACTGACAGACTGACAGACTGACAGACTGACAGACTGACAGACTGACAGACTGACAGACTGACAGACTGACAGACTGACAGACTGACAGACTGACAGACTGACAGACTGACAGACTGACAGACTGACAGACTGACAGACTGACAGACTGACAGACTGACAGACTGACAGACTGACAGACTGACAGACTGACAGACTGACAGACTGACAGACTGACAGACTGACAGACTGACAGACTGACAGACTGACAGACTGACAGACTGACAGACTGACAGACTGACAGACTGACAGACTGACAGACTGACAGACTGACAGACTGACAGACTGACAGACTGACAGACTGACAGACTGACAGACTGACAGACTGACAGACTGACAGACTGACAGACTGACAGACTGACAGACTGACAGACTGACAGACTGACAGACTGACAGACTGACAGACTGACAGACTGACAGACTGACAGACTGACAGACTGACAGACTGACAGACTGACAGACTGACAGACTGACAGACTGACAGACTGACAGACTGACAGACTGACAGACTGACAGACTGACAGACTGACAGACTGACAGACTGACAGACTGACAGACTGACAGACTGACAGACTGACAGACTGACAGACTGACAGACTGACAGACTGACAGACTGACAGACTGACAGACTGACAGACTGACAGACTGACAGACTGACAGACTGACAGACTGACAGACTGACAGACTGACAGACTGACAGACTGACAGACTGACAGACTGACAGACTGACAGACTGACAGACTGACAGACTGACAGACTGACAGACTGACAGACTGACAGACTGACAGACTGACAGACTGACAGACTGACAGACTGACAGACTGACAGACTGACAGACTGACAGACTGACAGACTGACAGACTGACAGACTGACAGACTGACAGACTGACAGACTGACAGACTGACAGACTGACAGACTGACAGACTGACAGACTGACAGACTGACAGACTGACAGACTGACAGACTGACAGACTGACAGACTGACAGACTGACAGACTGACAGACTGACAGACTGACAGACTGACAGACTGACAGACTGACAGACTGACAGACTGACAGACTGACAGACTGACAGACTGACAGACTGACAGACTGACAGACTGACAGACTGACAGACTGACAGACTGACAGACTGACAGACTGACAGACTGACAGACTGACAGACTGACAGACTGACAGACTGACAGACTGACAGACTGACAGACTGACAGACTGACAGACTGACAGACTGACAGACTGACAGACTGATAGACTGACAGACTGACAGACGGACAGACTGACAGACTGACAGACTGACAGACTGACAGACTGACAGACTGACAGACTGACAGACTGACAGACTGACAGACTGACAGACTGACAGACTGACAGACTGACAGACTGACAGACTGACAGACTGACAGACTGACAGACTGACAGACTGACAGACTGACAGACTGACAGACTGACAGACTGACAGACTGACAGACTGACAGACTGACAGACTGACAGACTGACAGACTGACAGACTGACAGACTGACAGACTGACAGACTGACAGACTGACAGACTGACAGACTGACAGACTGACAGACTGACAGACTGACAGACTGACAGACTGACAGACTGACAGACTGACAGACTGACAGACTGACAGACTGACAGACTGACAGACTGACAGACTGACAGACTGACAGACTGACAGACTGACAGACTGACAGACTGACAGACTGACAGACTGACAGACTGACAGACTGACAGACTGACAGACTGACAGACTGACAGACTGACAGACTGACAGACTGACAGACTGACAGACTGACAGACTGACAGACTGACAGACTGACAGACTGACAGACTGACAGACTGACAGACTGACAGACTGACAGACTGACAGACTGACAGACTGACAGACTGACAGACTGACAGACTGACAGACTGACAGACTGACAGACTGACAGACTGACAGACTGACAGACTGACAGACTGACAGACTGACAGACTGACAGACTGACAGACTGACAGACTGACAGACTGACAGACTGACAGACTGACAGACTGACAGACTGACAGACTGACAGACTGACAGACTGACAGACTGACAGACTGACAGACTGACAGACTGACAGACTGACAGACTGACAGACTGACAGACTGACAGACTGACAGACTGACAGACTGACAGACTGACAGACTGACAGACTGACAGACTGACAGACTGACAGACTGACAGACTGACAGACTGACAGACTGACAGACTGACAGACTGACAGACTGACAGACTGACAGACTGACAGACTGACAGACTGACAGACTGACAGACTGACAGACTGACAGACTGACAGACTGACAGACTGACAGACTGACAGACTGACAGACTGACAGACTGACAGACTGACAGACTGACAGACTGACAGACTGACAGACTGACAGACTGACAGACTGACAGACTGACAGACTGACAGACTGACAGACTGACAGACTGACAGACTGACAGACTGACAGACTGACAGACTGACAGACTGACAGACTGACAGACTGACAGACTGACAGACTGACAGACTGACAGACTGACAGACTGACAGACTGACAGACTGACAGACTGACAGACTGACAGACTGACAGACTGACAGACTGACAGACTGACAGACTGACAGACTGACAGACTGACAGACTGACAGACTGACAGACTGACAGACTGACAGACTGACAGACTGACAGACTGACAGACTGACAGACTGACAGACTGACAGACTGACAGACTGACAGACTGACAGACTGACAGACTGACAGACTGACAGACTGACAGACTGACAGACTGACAGACTGACAGACTGACAGACTGACAGACTGACAGACTGACAGACTGACAGACTGACAGACTGACAGACTGACAGACTGACAGACTGACAGACTGACAGACTGACAGACTGACAGACTGACAGACTGACAGACTGACAGACTGACAGACTGACAGACTGACAGACTGACAGACTGACAGACTGACAGACTGACAGACTGACAGACTGACAGACTGACAGACTGACAGACTGACAGACTGACAGACTGACAGACTGACAGACTGACAGACTGACAGACTGACAGACTGACAGACTGACAGACTGACAGACTGACAGACTGACAGACTGACAGACTGACAGACTGACAGACTGACAGACTGACAGACTGACAGACTGACAGACTGACAGACTGACAGACTGACAGACTGACAGACTGACAGACTGACAGACTGACAGACTGACAGACTGACAGACTGACAGACTGACAGACTGACAGACTGACAGACTGACAGACTGACAGACTGACAGACTGACAGACTGACAGACTGACAGACTGACAGACTGACAGACTGACAGACTGACAGACTGACAGACTGACAGACTGACAGACTGACAGACTGACAGACTGACAGACTGACAGACTGACAGACTGACAGACTGACAGACTGACAGACTGACAGACTGACAGACTGACAGACTGACAGACTGACAGACTGACAGACTGACAGACTGACAGACTGACAGACTGACAGACTGACAGACTGACAGACTGACAGACTGACAGACTGACAGACTGACAGACTGACAGACTGACAGACTGACAGACTGACAGACTGACAGACTGACAGACTGACAGACTGACAGACTGACAGACTGACAGACTGACAGACTGACAGACTGACAGACTGACAGACTGACAGACTGACAGACTGACAGACTGACAGACTGACAGACTGACAGACTGACAGACTGACAGACTGACAGACTGACAGACTGACAGACTGACAGACTGACAGACTGACAGACTGACAGACTGACAGACTGACAGACTGACAGACTGACAGACTGACAGACTGACAGACTGACAGACTGACAGACTGACAGACTGACAGACTGACAGACTGACAGACTGACAGACTGACAGACTGACAGACTGACAGACTGACAGACTGACAGACTGACAGACTGACAGACTGACAGACTGACAGACTGACAGACTGACAGACTGACAGACTGACAGACTGACAGACTGACAGACTGACAGACTGACAGACTGACAGACTGACAGACTGACAGACTGACAGACTGACAGACTGACAGACTGACAGACTGACAGACTGACAGACTGACAGACTGACAGACTGACAGACTGACAGACTGACAGACTGACAGACTGACAGACTGACAGACTGACAGACTGACAGACTGACAGACTGACAGACTGACAGACTGACAGACTGACAGACTGACAGACTGACAGACTGACAGACTGACAGACTGACAGACTGACAGACTGACAGACTGACAGACTGACAGACTGACAGACTGACAGACTGACAGACTGACAGACTGACAGACTGACAGACTGACAGACTGACAGACTGACAGACTGACAGACTGACAGACTGACAGACTGACAGACTGACAGACTGACAGACTGACAGACTGACAGACTGACAGACTGACAGACTGACAGACTGACAGACTGACAGACTGACAGACTGACAGACTGACAGACTGACAGACTGACAGACTGACAGACTGACAGACTGACAGACTGACAGACTGACAGACTGACAGACTGACAGACTGACAGACTGACAGACTGACAGACTGACAGACTGACAGACTGACAGACTGACAGACTGACAGACTGACAGACTGACAGACTGACAGACTGACAGACTGACAGACTGACAGACTGACAGACTGACAGACTGACAGACTGACAGACTGACAGACTGACAGACTGACAGACTGACAGACTGACAGACTGACAGACTGACAGACTGACAGACTGACAGACTGACAGACTGAAAGACTGACAGACTAATTGCTAATTTGTTGAACATGAAAAAAGAATCTAAAGAGATTGTTAGCAATGATAATTTGAAACAAGAGGTACTTTGGCCTCTTGAGACTATTCATAGCGAAACAACATAAATCTACACCACATATAAATCTTAGATGAATAAGAAAAATTCGCTGCTGCCGCCTCCCAAATTACCCCAACAGAAACTTTGCAACAATCTCAACACCAGAAATCACACGATGTCCGCCATCTTAAATTTCATCAGGCGAATATCAAAGCTGGCGTTCGTTCCACGACCAATTTCTATCTCTTGCACACAGCAATTCTTCACTCAAAAAAATAGTAAAGTTACATTATTTGAAATCGTGTTGCAGGCACTTTAATTGAGCATATCAATGTTGACGATGAAACCTATGACCAAGCATGGGACATTTTAAAAGCTAGATACGATTTTAAGCGAATTTTAGTAAGTAACGAACTGAAACTCTTTTACGAATTGCCTGTCGTCCGTTAAGAAAGCGCAAATGGGATTCGCGAATTGTGGGAAAACTCGGCAAAAATTCTACATGTGCTAAAAAATTTAGATTTGCCAGTCCAATATTGGCATGCGACAGACTGACAGACTGACAGAGTGACAGACTGACAGACTGACAGACTGACAGACTGACAGACTGACAGACTGACAGACTGACAGACTGACAGACTGACAGACTGACAGACTGACAGACTGACAGACTGACAGACTGACAGACTGACAGACTGACAGACTGACAGACTGACAGACTGACAGACTGACAGACTGACAGACTGACAGACTGACAGACTGACAGACTGACAGACTGACAGACTGACAGACTGACAGACTGACAGACTGACAGACTGACAGACTGACAGACTGACAGACTGACAGACTGACAGACTGACAGACTGACAGACTGACAGACTGACAGACTGACAGACTGACAGACTGACAGACTGACAGACTGACAGACTGACAGACTGACAGACTGACAGACTGACAGACTGACAGACTGACAGACTGACAGACTGACAGACTGACAGACTGACAGACTGACAGACTGACAGACTGACAGACTGACAGACTGACAGACTGACAGACTGACAGACTGACAGACTGACAGACTGACAGACTGACAGACTGACAGACTGACAGACTGACAGACTGACAGACTGACAGACTGACAGACTGACAGACTGACAGACTGACAGACTGACAGACTGACAGACTGACAGACTGACAGACTGACAGACTGACAGACTGACAGACTGACAGACTGACAGACTGACAGACTGACAGACTGACAGACTGACAGACTGACAGACTGACAGACTGACAGACTGACAGACTGACAGACTGACAGACTGACAGACTGACAGACTGACAGACTGACAGACTGACAGACTGACAGACTGACAGACTGACAGACTGACAGACTGACAGACTGACAGACTGACAGACTGACAGACTGACAGACTGACAGACTGACAGACTGACAGACTGACAGACTGACAGACTGACAGACTGACAGACTGACAGACTGACAGACTGACAGACTGACAGACTGACAGACTGACAGACTGAC